>JAXRKP010001437.1:90000-107500 GCA_037039925.1 Doris montereyensis
AAGTAATACCTCCGGCATCACTCCACTGTGGCTCCTTCGTATTATATACCTGTATAGACCTCCACGGTATGTAAATTGATTTATCTCAACACCGTTACGAAACAACCACTACCACCACACCTCATGTACTACACATGTCCTAACATGGCAATGGCACACAATGTCCACGTGTCGTCTTAACGGGGGACTCGGTAGTCCAGAGGCAAGGTGTCGGCCCCTCAGCCAAAAGGGAGTGAGTTCGAGCCCCGCCAGCGGTTGAAAACAATTCTTGACTTTTTTCGAGCAATATCTACCCCCCCCCCCCCCCTGTCCAGGTAGATGGATCGACACCTAGTCCCATAGGAGATGGACGATAGGAATAAGGTCCCGTGTGCAGATCACATCACTCTCTTGGCTGTTTACAGGGCAGTTGAGCGAGGCAAAATTTAAAATCCTACCAAAAACCTCGAGATCACATTAGTTGTGGATGTGGGTAAATCGAATCAAATAAACAAATAAAGTCATCTTGACATAATTGTTTTCCTTGCCGTATCATGTTTATTGCATGGCTGGCGTCCCACTTGGTCCTTTTGGAAACTGGACATACACTCTCAGACCGAGCATAGCATTTGATTTTACCCACGTCCACAACTAAGATGATGTCGGGCTTTTGGCTTGGTAGGATTGTTTAAAATTTAAATTTTGCCTGGATTACCCTGTAAGCAGCCAATGCAATGAATCTTAAACATGCATAGAGTGTCGTGAGCTGCACACGGGACCTCCTTTTTGTAGTCGTATTTTTTTTTTCTTTTCTTACACTCAGCTTTCATCTTGATGTTTCCTCTACTCTAAATTCACACTACTACCACCGTGTATGGCGGACCTAGCAAAGCTCAGTGAAGCTTAAACAAGCAAACAAACCTTTTGGGCCTCTGACAAGACCTAATAGTAGTATGGTAAATGGGCGGGTCCAGCACAGTAGTGGAGGATCTGGAGGGCCGGGGGGCCTGGAGAGCCATTGTCATAATAACTCAGTTTGTGTGAGAGAAAGAAAAAAAAAAAAAGGGAGTGGAGGGCCAGAGGACCTGGAGGGCCAATGTCATAATACCTGAGTTTGTGTGTGTGTGTGTGTGTGTGTGTGTGTGTGTGTGTGAGAGAGAGAGAGAGAGAGAGAGAGAGAGAGAGAGAGAGAGAGAGAGAGAGAGAGAGAGAGAGAGAGAGAGAGAGAGAGAGAGAGAGAGAGAGAGAGAGAGAGAGAGAGAGAGAGAGAGAGAGAGAGAGAGAGAGAGAGAGAGAGAGAGAGAGAGAGAGAGAGAGAGAGAGAGAGAGAGAGAGAGAGAGAGAGAGAGAGAGAGAGAGAGAGAGAGAGGAGAAAATAAAACGAAAAGAGAAGGAAATGAAATTTAGGTTTGTTCACATACAACTCAGCCCAAAGTAATAAGGTAATACTGTAATATTAGAGTTGAATGCTTTTTTATGGGTGTTTTCTATCAATATGCCTTTTCATATTTTTTCTTTGATACTTGCTCATTGCAATAGTTATATTTAATTTTTTTTTATTGCGACACGACATACAAACAGTTCTGTTATTAATTCGTTCATTAATTCAACACTTGGAACGTTTTTCCTTTGGTTTTGTAATATGCTTTTCTGTAACATGTTTCACTAGACTAACTGGGCATTTTTCGATCATAGCATCGCAGAAATTACACTTAACTAATTCTTTTGTTTTATTTTCTCTGTTTTTTTCATGTCTACATTTACCACAAATAGTTCTATCTATTCCGGACTTTTATTTATTACATACATTACATCTTTTACGTGTTTTAGGTTTACAAACTTTGTTAACATTTGCTGCCTTTTTTATATTCTTCCTTTTGTTCCTCATTATATTTGTCAATATTTTTAATATTATAAGCTTCTTTAGAAATATCTGAATCATAATTAAATACTTTATATAATTTTATATTATTTGCTTTTAATTCTTCTTCAGTTATATTTAAAGATATCAACAAGTTATTATATCCACGTTTCTCAAATTCTTTTGTAATTTCTTTTTTCAATAACAAAGAATCTCTAGTTATGGCAAATATTACTAAAGAAACTTCATATATACTATTATCTTCGTTTTTCTTAATACTATAAATTAACATATATATTATTAATCTAGTTTAATTTCTTTTTTAAATTTGTCTTTCAAATGTATGTTTGGTATCTTTTAATTTAGTAGATTCATATTTTAAGTCAAGTCTGGATAAATCTTTTTTAATTGTTTGTTTGTTTGATTTGATTTACCCACATCCACAACTAAGGTGATCTCGGGGCTTTGGTAGGATTTTTAAAACTTTGTCCGGACTGCCCTGTAAACAGCCAAGGGTCTTTAACATGCACAGAGTGTTGTCATTTTCACACGGGACCTCCTTTTTATCGTCCGTCTCCGATGGGACTAGGTGTCTATCCACCTACCTGAACCAGCGGGCGTAGGTTTTACTAAAAAAAAATCGAGAAAATTTTTCAACAGTCGGTGGGGTTCGAACCCATTACCTTTTGGTTGAGAGGCTGACACCTTGCCTCTGGACTACCGAGTCCCCTCTTTTTTAATAGTCTCATTATCAGATGAATAATAATCAGATTCATCGTTGTCTTCGTTATTTATAATTTCTTCGTTATCAGAACTATATTCGTTATCAGAACTATATTCGTTATCAGAACTATATTCGTTATCAGAACTATATTCGTTATCAGAACTATATTCGTTATCAAAACTATATTCGTTATCAGAACTGCATTCGTTATCAGAACTATATTCGTTATCAGAACTATATTCGTTATCAGAACTATATTCGTTATCAGAACTATATTCGTTATCAGAATAATCTTCATTATGAGATTATTTTTTCATATATAAAAATCAAAATAACCTTCTCTTGTTTTGGCACAATTATAAACATCATATTGAAAATCGAACATCTCTATATCATCTACTTAGAAAAAACTCCTCCGTTATCTGTATATTCTTTACAATTGAATGATTATCTACTTCATTTATCTTTTCTGTTAGATTTTTCTCAAACCAATAACTATCATCAATATTATCTACCTTAATTATTATTATATCAAAATGTCTAATGTGTTCTTTGGGTTTTTCTCCCCTTCCTTGTTTCATGTGTTCAATCCTTTTAAGTCTTCCTATATATTCTGGATCAAGCTTTTGCTCTTCAACAGACAATACAGCTATTCCAGAAACGTTTTCATAATTATTATAAATACTTTCATCAATATTATATTGATATTCTTTAACAACACCTTTAATATAATATTCTTTACCTATATTTGAAGATTCAGGAAATATTACGTTCACTTTAACAGGTGTGATTTTGATAATGAAAGCATTTTTATATTTTCTTTTCTGATAATAGAAATTTTGATAATCAAGATTTCGTTCAATACAATTTTGATAACATTGTTTGTATTTATCTTTGCTTTTTGATAATACATTCTTTTCTATTCTTTATTACATAATTTACACGATGCATAAAAACCATGCCTATTTTTATTTATTTCGAATTCTAAAATTGATTTGAATTGATAACATTTGGAACAAGTTTTTCGACGATCCATTTTTATAAGAAAATAAAATATTAAAAAAATTATTTCATTATCAAAAAATGATGCTATCAAAATGGGCATTTTTATAAAATATTAGAATCTAGTTTTAACTCATGGGTAAATAGATTTCAAGAAAGAGGAAGTGGATTTGTCTTCGACAAAATAAGAAGGTTAAAGGAAACTAAATTACCACTAATTGAGAAATTCGATTCAAAATTAAGAGGCAGAGAAATAACAAAATAATAATTTAATCATGCATTAAAATTTCTGAAACACGTGAAACATTAGAAGATTATCATTGATTATTTCTTAAAACAGATGTATATGTATATTAGCAGATGCATTTGAAAAGTTAAGAAAATTATTTTTAAAAGATCATAAGATAGATCCTGTTTATTGTTATTCATTACCTGGATTAACATGGGAATGTGAACTAAAATACACATGTATCGAATTAGAATTAATTCAGGAGTTAGAAATGATAGAAATGATCGAAAGAGGAATTAGAGGAGGATTTTCTGGTGTACTTGGAACAAGAGTTATAGAAGCATTTAATAAAGATACACCTAATTATCATTCAGATGGCGATATGATAATAGTTGATGCATATGAAATGGAGAGGGAGGTAATTCAAATGACCTTTTCAAAGAAACGTATTTACTGAATTTAGATGCAAATAGTTCATATGGTTGGGGAATGACACAGACATTACCAACAGGAGATTTCAAATGGGAAACAGATTTATTATTATAAAAAAAATATTCCAGAAGGTAAAGGGTGTATAATTGATTTAGATTTAGAATACACCAAAGAATGTAAAAATAAAACATATAAATATCCCATTAGTTCCAAACAAAGTAAAAATAAATAAAGATGATTTTTCAGAATATCAATTAAAACTATATAATAAGGAAAAAAAGAACATTAGTAATGAAGAAAAAATTAATTTTAAATATTCGAAATAAATATAATTATATTGTTCATCACTCAATTTTAAAATATTATATATCTCTTGGTTTCAAAGATACAAAAGTACACAGAACTATTTCACTTAAAGAAACAGCCTGGTTAAAACCCTATATTGATTTCAATACAGAATAAAGAACTAAATCTAAAGCAGAATTTGAGAAAGATCGATGGAAAAGTTTAGTTGTTTCTTTCTTCGGTAAAACAATAGAAATATTAGAGATAGAAATGAAATAAAATGATTAAATGATGAAAAACAAATACAGAAAAATATTAACAAAGTTAACTTTAAAGATTATATTAAATTTAATAATAATCTTGCAGGATTAATTAACAACGTTAAAACAGTTAAATTTAATAAAGCAATATATTTAGTGATGAGTGTTCTTGATTATAGTAAACAACACATGTGTAACTTTTATTTTAATACAATTCAGAAACATTTTCCAGATAATGATTTAGTTTACTCAGATAATGATTCTTTGTTCTTGTCTATCAGAACAAAAGATATTTATGAAGACATGAAAGAAACAATAGATTATTTAGATACGCCTGGTTACCCACAAGATCACCCATTATATTCCAACAAAAATATAAAATAAAGTAAAGGTAACATATTATATGAAATTGTAGCATTAAGAAGTAAATCATATAGTTTATCATATCTCAATAACAACAAATTAAAAGAAAAGAAAAAATTAGGAGGAACAAAAAAGAAATAATTGAAAATGACATAAAACATGATGAGGACAAAGAATGTTTATTTAACAATAAAATACAAGTGAATAAAATGTATACACTAAATTCAGAAAATCACAAAATGTAAATAAATTAAGTAAATAAGAAAAGTATTTCCCCTTTTGATGATAAAAGATACATAGAAGCTAATGGCATAACTCCTCACCCCTATGGTCAGAAGGAATAAATTTACTGGAGAATACGGAATATACTTCCGTCACTTTCCATTTGAATGACTATATCTGATACAATCACTGCATAAGCTTTTAAATTATCAACATTTTTATCAAAATTCATTTTTACAGTAATGTCAGTTACTGATCCTTTGATTTTATCATTTTGATTGCTTACATTAACAACGTATATTGGATAGTAGTCTTTATAATGAAAATGTGTCATATTAACACTAGACTCGTCTTTAAAACATTTTTTAAAAAATGTAATGGTTTCTCTGAATGTTCTACTGAAATAATTTTTGTCAAAGTTTATATCATAATCTACTTCTGGGTATCTTCTTGAATTAAATGTTACAAAAATATTTTTTAGATTTGCATGATAAAACAAAGATTTATCAAATTCATCTTGATCCTGTATTTTCTTTTCTTGAAATCAATAATAATAAATCTAGGTATTTCAGGAGAACTGCTAGTACTTAATCTCCAATCAAATATATATCCCGATGGAATAGTTATCTTCACTTTTAATCTTTTATATACAGCTTTATATTTTGTTTCATTTCTAACATGTGTCAACAGTTTATTTGCGTATTCTAAATTTGATTTTACATGAGCTACAAACCATGACAATTTTTAAATTCTATTTTTCCATTGTTTTCTCATTGAGTTTTCTATGAGAGGATTTTCATCTGCATCTTGTCCCTGTTTTGTTATATTTTCCTATAATTGCATCTTTATCTTAGATTTTCTAAATAATGATAATTCGTGTTCGAATCCATATATTATTTTATCATAAGTTAGACAAAAACCAAATATATATGTTTAAGTGGAATTGAAAACCTAAATGCACCATTTGCCTTTTCAGCAGTACAATAATACCTAACATTAAATCCATTGTTTCCAAATGATTACTGCCTATACCATATTGATTTCCGTCTTCTCAAAACTATCCAGGTGGCGTAAATAGCCAAGCATGGTCGATGTCTCACCGGTGTTATCTATACTTTCAATTTCTTGTCCATTAACTTTTTATTTTATATTAGAGAATATAAACATCAATGCATTATTAATGAAAGCTATTTTATCTTTATAGGCATAATTACCTGTAAAATTAACTTGATTTCTAACTAACCCACCTTCAATTTCTAAATAACTTTCTGAAATATCTAGAAAGACATCTTGATAGTTAATCCTTATCCTTTTTCACCACTTTGATTTAGATTAGTACTGCAAAAAACAGGGTTTATATGTTACTAGTATTACCATAGTTAGTGTTATCATTATATCTTCAAATGCTTCTTTATCTTCATTAGTCATTAAATGTTCATTAGGTTTCATTCTTGTTAATAATTCCTGTAAATCATTAATTCCTTTATATTGTTTACCAGCAGTTATAATATCATCATTAGTATTCGATAGTAAAAGTTTATTTCCAATTGTAAGTTTTTTACCATTTTTGGACCAAATGTTGAATCATAAAGTATGCAGTTGATAAGTATTTTCTCCTAATTCACGTAACTTATTTTTTATTACCTTCATTATTCTTAACATATTCTATTGCTGGTGTGTTTATTTTCTTTTCTAAAGCTTGATCAAATAATTATTTTTGTTTTTTCAATAGATTAGTTTGTTTCCCAAGTTCTTCTCTAGTCTTCTTATTTCCATCTGTTACTGGTTTTAACTGGGTTTGTTTTATATTCATCTTGTTTATGTTGTTCCCAAAGCCTTTCAGAAAGATATTTATCCTCATTTCTACCCTTCTCTTTTATTTCTTCTTCATAAAATTGTTTGGTTTTAGAAATCAAATGCTTTCTTTACACTGGTTGAATTTCTTCTCTTCATCTAATACAAAGTGATATTCATTGTGTTCAATACGACCATTTTCAAGTGCTTTGGAAATAAGTGATTCAATGGTATTTAATTTAGTTTCTGCTAATCTGTAGATATCTCTGTGTTTCTGTTCTTTGATTTTTAACTTTTTATTAAGTTTATTTGTAACTATTACATTTCCCCGGAAAACAGCAAATAAAGCAGATAAACTTAAACTAACTGATAATATTGATATCAATGGAAGAGTTGATACACCAGCAACTGCTGATACAGACAAAACGGTATTAATTCAGCCCATAGTTAGTGTAATGTAATGCACTAACTACTTTACTGTATCTTTTAGACAATGACCTTCTCTCTTCACTGTTTCGTTGTAAATCATTTTTTTCATTTCTTTTATGTCAGTCAATCGACTAAGCCCTATGTGATCCGCTGTCGTAGTGTTAACATAAAGGCTTCCTAATGCTAAACTTTTAGCTATACAACTTTTGGCAACACTTGCTAATCTCATTAATGCAGGTAAAAGTCCATCATCTACTTTATTTTTGTTATACTGTAACCGTGCTTTATTGTGTCTAATATTAACACTTTGTTTATTAGTAATTGCAATTCAATCATCACCAATATCTGAGATTCTAATATTAACACTTTGTTTATTAGTAATTGCAATTAAATCATCACCAATATCTGAGATTCTAATATTAACACTTTGTTTATTAGTAATTGCAATTAAATCATCACCAATATCTGAGATTCTAATAGTAACCGACTCTTTGTTTTTCATAGCAAGTTTAATCTTTTCTTTCTGATTGTCAGAAATATCTGATCTATGTTCCATATATTTTGTAGATATTTTTAGGGGGCTATTGTTTATATGAAACTTAAGATAACATTTATCTAGATGAATATTATTATTACCCTTATCTTTTATTTGAACTTTGAAATGTTAAATTTTTCTTTTATTGGATGAGTTTATTTGGTTTCTCATTTACTTTACATTTTCTTTGAAAAAAAACCGAAGAAATAAGAGGAGATTCTTGGTCATTAAAATAATTATTTTTAATACAGTTAAGATGAATATTTATGGGATTATTAAATGATAGATCTACTTCATTTTCTAATGTGTATGTTTCATATGTATCATCGTTTCCACATTATTTTGTAGAACTAAACTCAACTTTCCAAAAGAATGAGAATGAGAAAATCTCAATCTTATAAAAGTATGCATTCTTATTAAACTGTTATTATTTTTTAATAGCTCGACGTGCCATATTTCTTTCTGGGAGGGGATCTTTTCTTATTCCAACTCTTCCACCTGAACCGTTTTCTACATCACGGCGTCTCGTTATGCTGTCTATCAATCTATCTGGTATCGTTATATTATCAAACGCGTCTTGTAATCTTTCCGTGTCCTAACAGCCTGGGGGGGGGTTATATTCATACAATTCTCTTTCAAAATGTCCGGCTTCTCTGGTTAATATGCGACATTGATGTCTTCAGAAATATTGAGCGTTTGATCGGCTTGCAACTCAACCAAAGCAATCTCACAATTTTCACAATTAATAGATTTATCGAAAGATTTTTTCTAATTTATCAGTAAGAACTATATTATAACTTTCTTTCTCTAGCATGTCTTTAACGCCGCCATTCAAACCAGTATTTATTCTTAGCCTTAGTTCTTTTTTTATTATGGACTAATTTATCTCTGATTTCTTTTTCAAAGTTACGAGTAATCTCTATCATTCTAAGAATTTCATTTCCAGCTTCATCATTAAGTATTTTTACCTTATTATCAGGAACTTATATTTAAAATTTGTGTGCATTCATTTTTGTATATAAAAATTAAATTATTTCTCACGTAAATGAAATCTAATAGTTACTTCTTCATCTCTTAAATTTAATGGAATATTATTTTGATCGGTACAATCTCTTATGTTATTTAACGTTACTGGCATATAGATAGAATTGACGGGGGTCTGGATAATTTTATAACTCGGTGAAACTTTAGGGAAAATGACTAGATAACAGGTTCTTGTGAACCATTTACAATTGATCCATTAATAATATTGATATTAATAAAGATAGAATGTATAGCTAGGATGTTTACAATACTTTCTGACTCGTGTACTCAGCTAGTATATTCGTCTTTAGTAAATCCTAAAATATTTTTGATACTATTATTATGCGTATATTTAACTTTGTAATTTAGTTTAATATCTAATATACATTTAAAGGTATTTAGATTAGCAATGATTTGAAAAGCTTCTTCGTCGTTATTTAAAAAAAACAACTATTTATTTCTTTATTCAGCCCATTAAACTCATACGATCCAACAATCCCTTTTCCATTTGTTAAATTCTATTTTATTCAAGCACTCAACATTTAAAACAAAATAGTTTTACAGTGGCTTCTAAAAACGGAAAATCCGACAAAATGTTTGATCTAGCTACCGTGTTCGTTTTGAAAAAGTTAATTTGCGAATCCTAAAAACGGATTCTCCTTCCAACTGTATTTCTGTCTTTTGAGCCCAGTGTTTTAGACCTAAATCAACGCGTTTGATGTGTTTTGGAATATCCTGCGCGGGCCGAAGCGGAAGTTTCAGAAGTTTGTCTGTACCTTAAGTAGGAAACCCACGGCATAAGAGCCTATCTCGAATTTCCTAATACTATTACGTTGTTACTGTTGGTCGGAACGATGGTTATTCGAATGCCCTTACCACTACCACTACTCACTGTTTTTTAACTTCGTTGGCAGCTCTAGATTCCAGGAATACAGAATTGGACTGCTGATCTACAATACTGATCTTTGAAATCTCATCCTCGCCTACAGGTTCACGCACTGGTGTGAGATCACAAATTTGCTTTTGTTCGTCATCGCGTCCACTTTGGTCATTGTCAATGACAATTTTGATTGTTCTAGCATCATTTTGTTTAACGTTGTTTTGGTGATTTTGGGATGTTGCATGGCTGTAGTTGTTGTTACTGTTACTGTTACTGGTGTTGATGATATTTTCTTCTGCCACTTCGGTTCCTGGGGGGATTTGGAAGGACACAAGTATCGCTGTGTCGATGACGTCACTATGAGGTGTCATCTTTGGTGACAAATTGTATGTTTGAGGTGATTCGTTGTTCAAAACGTCTTTGTAATGATTTTCTAGTAACGGTGCGGTAATGTCCGCACCAGAACCATCCAGTTCAAATGAGTATTCGATAGATGTGGAAGTCATGTCCATCTTCTGTGGACCATTTTCATTTCTGGCATTTACGGAATGTTTTTCTTCTTCATCGTGGATTTCAAGTTTTGTCTCCTCATTTGTAAGAGAAATGTCTGGAGTCAAATTCTGGGTCTCTTCGTTATTATGTTCATCGTACCTTTGCTTCCCCTGATCTTCCAGAAGCTTACAGGAGGCAATACAGTTTTGCTCTGGGGGAAAACAAGTTCAAAGTGAACACAGGTGATACTTTTTTGGGGAAATGCCACACACATCTAACGTTTCATTTGAGGGTCAAGATTCCCTTAATAGAATCAGTCTAAGGCTAAAATTCTAACTATCCAAACACTTATGCAATTCAAAGCAAAGTTTAATTGAATACTTAAGTGTTTTCTCCCTCTCGTCCCCCTTCCCTGTCTCCCTCTTGTCTCTCTGTCTCTGTCTCTCTGTTTTCTCTCTCGTTTTCTTTCTCTCTCTCTCTCTTTCTCTCTCTCTCTTCTCTCTCTCTCTCTCTCTCTCTCTCTCTCTCTCTCTCTCTCTCTCTCTCTCTCTCTCTCTCTCTCTCTCTCTCTCTCTCTCTCTCTCTCACACACACACACACACACACACACATATTATCTCTCTCTCACACGCTCTCTCTCTCTCTCTCTCTCTCTCTCTCTCTCTCTCTCTCTCTCTCTCACTCACACACACACACACACACATTCCCTTTCTCTCTCACACTCTCTCTCTCTCTCTCTCTTTCTCTCCCCTCTCTCTCTCTCTCTCTCTGTCTCTCTCTCCGTCCCTCCCTCCCTCTCTCTCTCTCTCTCTCTCTCTCTCTCTCTCTCTCTCTCTCTCTCTCTCTCTCTCTCTCTCTCTCTCTCTCTCTCTCTCACTCACTCACTCTCCCTCTCTCTTTGACTCTCTATATCAATCTCTCAATATACCCCCCTCTCTCCCTCTCTCTTCCTATTTTTCATTTATTCTTTACCTTTCTCCCCGTCTTTCTCACTGCCTTTCTTACTTAGAGTGATATATATATATATATATATATATATATATATATATATATATATATATATATATATATATATATATATATATATATATATATATATATATATATACATGTCCGAGCCAACCATATCTCCTATTCGCCACCACATCTTCGATTGTTTCGGTCATGTTCAGTGTGTCGCTTATGTGCGTGTTTCTAAGCCTATCGTGCTTAAGGATAGCCCTTAGGCATTTCATTTCGAATACCAAGAGAGCTTTCATTTCCTCTCTCCTCGTTGGGTAGCAAATGGTGTCAGGGGTAAAGCAGAAACGAGGTTCAATGCCAGCTATAAGCAAGATTTCACGAACCCAAGACCAGGAGGACGCCCACCCCACAGATGGTCCGACAACATCAGGGAGCAGTGCGGCATTCCTCCTAATAGCGGAGAGAAGGACACGGTCTAAAGAAAAATGGAGGAAACCCGTGTGCAATAGGGTCGCAAGGGGTGTCACGTCCTATGCAATAAAGTCAAGTAAGTCGAGGGGAGGGGGGGGAGGTTTGCTTTGCTTTTGTTCTGTGTATATTTGAAATTTGTCAGTAAAAAAAGTTAATCTTTTCATCAACAATGAATGGTCGAATTATTGTAATTAATTACTCCACTCCTCCCACCCCCGTCACCCACGTCAGCCAGACACAAACTCTTTCGTGAATAATATATCATTGCACAATCATTAAGTAATAAACGACCATGACAACTCCTCGGTCAAATCATTGCTGTCTGCCATTGACCATTCCTTGATTATTCTCCTCTCCACTCTCCTTTCTTCCCTTTGTCTATTATTTTCATCTGATGGCATGCACGGTGTGATGCCTGTATGTAGTAAAGTAAGTCACATACTCAGAGTTGAGTTTAGGGTAATCAGGAGTAGAGTAAAGTAAGTCACATACTCAGAGTTGAGTTTAGGGTAATCAGGAGTAGAGTAAAGTAAGTCACATACTCAGAGTTGAGTTTAGGGTAATCAGGAGTAGAGTAAAGTAAGTCACATACTCAGAGTTGAGTTTAGGGTAATCAGGAGTAGAGTAAAGTAAGTCACATACTCAGAGTTGAGTTTAGGGTAATCAGGAGTAGAGTAAAGTAAGTCACATACTCAGAGTTGAGTTTAGGGTAATCAGGAGTAGAGTAAAGTAAGTCACATACTCAGAGTTGAGTTTAGGGTAATCAGGAGTAGAGTAAAGTATGTCACATACTCAGAGTTGAGTTTAGGGTAATCAGGAGTAGAGTAAAGTATGTCACATACTCAGAGAGTTGAGTAAAGTTTAGGGTAATCAGGAGTAGAGTAAAGTATGTCACATACTCAGAGTTGAGTTTAGGGTAATCAGAAGTAGAGTAAAGTATGTCACATACTCAGAGTTGAGTTTAGGGTAATCAGGAGTAGAGTAAAGTAAGTCACATACTCAGAGTTGAGTTTAGGGTAATCAGGAGTAGAGTAAAGTAAGTCACATACTCAGAGTTGAGTTTAGGGTAACCAGGAGTAGAGTAAAGTAAGTCACATACTCAGAGTTGAGTTTAGGGTAATCAGGAGTAGAGTAAAGTAAGTCACATACTCAGAGTTGAGTTTAGGGTAATCAGGAGTAGAGTAAAGTATGTCACATACTCAGAGTTGAGTTTAGGGTAATCAGGAGTAGAGTAAAGTAAGTCACATACTCAGAGTTGAGTTTAGGGTAATCAGGAGTAGAGTAAAGTAAGTCACATACTCAGAGTTGAGTTTAGGGTAATCAGGAGTAGAGTAAAGTATGTCACATACTCAGAGTTGAGTTTAGGGTAATCAGGAGTAGAGTAAAGTAAGTCACATACTCAGAGTTGAGTTTAGGGTAATCAGGAGTAGAGTAAAGTATGTCACATACTCAGAGTTGAGTTTAGGGTAATCAGGAGTAGAGTAAAGTAAGTCACATACTCAGAGTTGAGTTTAGGGTAATCAGGAGTAGAGTAAAGTAAGTCACATACTCAGAGTTGAGTTTAGGGTAATCAGGAGTAGAGTAAAGTAAGTCACATACTCAGAGTTGAGTTTAGGGTAATCAGGAGTAGAGTAAAGTAAGTCACATACTCAGAGTTGAGTTTAGGTTAATCAGGAGTAAAGTAAAGTATGTCACATACTCAGAGTTGAGTTTAGGGTAATCAGGAGTAGAGTAAAGTATGTCACATACTCAGAGTTGAGTTTAGGGTAATCAGGAGTACAAGTAAAGTATGTCACATACTCAGAGTTGAGTTTAGGGTAATCAGGAGTAGAGTAAAGTATGTCACATACTCAGAGTTGAGTTTAGGGTAATCAGGAGTAGAGTAAAGTAAGTCACATACTCAGAGTTGAGTTTAGGGTAATCAGGAGTAGAGTAAAGTAAGTCACATACTCAGAGTTGAGTTTAGGGTAATCAGGAGTAGAGTAAAGTAAGTCACATACTCAGAGTTGAGTTTAGGGTAATCAGGAGTAGAGTAAAGTAAGTCACATACTCAGAGTTGAGTTTAGGTTAATCAGGAGTAGAGTAAAGTATGTCACATACTCAGAGTTGAGTTTAGGGTAATCAGGAGTAGAGTAAAGTAAGTCACATACTCAGAGTTGAGTTTAGGGTAATCAGGAGTAGAGTAAAGTAAGTCACATACTCAGAGTTGAGTTTAGGGTAATCAGGAGTAGAGTAAAGTATGTCCCATACTCAGAGTTGAGTTTAGGGTAATCAGGAGTAGAGTAAAGTATGTCACATACTCAGAGTTGAGTTTAGGGTAATCAGGAGTAGAGTAAAGTAAGTCACATACTCAGAGTTGAGTTTAGAGTAATCAGGAGTAGAGTAAAGTATGTCACATACTCAGAGTTGAGTTTAGGGTAATCAGGAGTAGAGTAAAGTATGTCACATACTCAGAGTTGAGCTTAGGGTAATCAGGAGTAGAGTAAAGTATGTCACATACTCAGAGTTGAGTTTAGGGTAATCAGGAGTAGAGTAAAGTATATCACATACTCAGAGTTGAGTTCAGGAGTAGAGTAAAGTAAGTCACATACTCAGAGTTGAGTTTAGGGTAATCAGGAGTAGAGTAAATTAAGTCCTATACTCACAGTTGAGCTTAGGGTAGTCAGGAGTAGACTAAAGTAAGTTCCATACTCAGAGTTAAGCTTAGGGTAGTCAGGAGTAGAGTCTTGATTTGTCTAGACATACGGTATAGTGTAGCAGTTTGCCATTACTTTCCACGCCGCCTTTACGTTCACCAAATATGAATAGACCTAGCTACCCATTTCACTGCTGGGTCGACAGGAGGGCCAGACACATTTGCCTGCCCGGGGATGGTAGTTAGTTAAGTCAGACGTTCTATCGATGCCTATATAAGTGTGTAGATATTACTCGTTAGTTGTGTGACGAAGGTATCACGTGTCTGTTATGTCATCTTTTGTGGAGTCATCACTTTGTCGTGTGTCACTTTTGACCTGCCTTATTAATGTTAAGTCGCAATTCAACGAACCTGGATCGACCTCGCTGGTTTCATCAGAAACGTTTTCAACGGCTTTGCCAACATCCTGTGTCTTGTCCAAAGTCCAAATGTGATCGAAAAGACAGCAAAGCGGAAGCATCGCTGCGCATGCTATACTGTAGTAGCGGAAGGTGGATCGGGCTCCAATGAGTTCTATCAGCTGTCCCGTCACCACGTTGCCGAGGCCACGCCCCATATCCCAGTAGATGGCGCCAGCCAATCCCTGACAAGTGGCTTGCGTCCCAGGAGGCGCCACCAGACTTGCAGTGGAAGATGCCGCCGCCCAAAACATGGAGTAGGTCACCCCATGCAGTACTCCGATAGGAAGGGCGAACCAGGCCGAAGGGATGAGGAGAAGACCAGATATCGAACAGCGTAACAACACAGCACAAACTGCATGGCCCGCTGTTGTCCCACCAAGCCGAAAAGTCTTCGAGTAAAACTGAAAGTAAAGATATTGAAAATCTGAAGTCGATCAGGGGGGTTATTTGATTTCACAGTAGCCGGTATTGGGCTGAATTCATGAATATTTTCTGATTTATTAGTTCACACTGCTAAGCCTCGTTTTATTATTGCTAATGATATCGAATTTAGAGCAAAGTTTATATTGAAAAAACCTAACAACTTAGGTTAAACATTTCGCTACGTTTTTAAACTCTTTGTGAACTCTAATCATGAATCCTTTAATTTGGGTGTTCATTTATTTCGTAAAAAATTGTCCTTAGATAGTCATTGGGTTCGTAGTATTAAATCATGTCCGGAAAGGTCAGCTCTGTCCACTCTTTGATGTCATTGGACCAGCTCTCGTGTTGCTTTCCACGTCTGCGTCCTCCCTCAACCGTTCCTTGCAGAATCGTTTTGGACAGGGTGTTGTGTCTTACTATATGGCCAAATCATGCCAGTTTTCGTTGTCTAGCCATTGCCAGAGAGGATCTTGAGGGCCTGACATAATTATTGGTTTTGTGCTCATTGTACGACATGTGGAGCAGTCTCCACAGGCACTTGGTCTTGGAAACCAGTGTTCGTCTCTCCTCGTCAACTTTTGATGCCCGAGTCTCCCATCCGTATAGCAAGATTGAGACCACCAGTGACCTGAATAGTTTGAGTTTTGATCGAAATCTGATGGTGCTCTTCCTCACCCTGGCCATCGCTGATATGGCTGTAGCCATCCGGATCCAACTATCTGCTGAGTAGGTGCCATCTTCTTCTGACAGGTTGGCTCCCAAGTACATGAAATTGAGGACTTCATCCAAGGGATCATCATTCATAACAATGTTAGCATTGGTAGTGGTGTTATTCACTATGTTCTTGGATTTTCCTGTGCTCATTTATTCTGCTTCTCTTGTTCTTCCTCTAATTTTGTATGCCCCCCCCTCATTAGATCGATATCATAGGCAGATCGAAGTTTGCATATTGGACCAATGGATATGGAGGCATGATGGTTATGGAGGGTTTTCCTGTATGCTTTTCTCTAGAAATAGGTTGAACAGTACTGGAGAAAGGATGCAGCCCTGTCTGACGCCTACTGTTATTTGGAATAGTTCTCCTAGTTGATTGTTGAAGAGAACTGAGCTGCTGAAATGATCGTAGAGGACTTTGATGACTTCGATAAGCCCTTCATCTATGTTGATGCCTCTGAAGATGTGCTCAGATTTTTGTGCAAAGCTCTATCGAACGCTTTCTTAAGTTTGGTAACATTATTCCTTTAACTTTGGGAATAATTTAGTTTTTCGTAGCATTATTATATTGACTATTATATCTAGTTCGATCTATCAACCGTATAATTCCTATGGTTTTGATGAAACTGCTGCATTCCATTACATGATACGGTGTCTTTCAGACATCGCGACTCGAGGATGAATGTGTTGTAAGCATCGCTAGTAGAAGTAGGTTGCGACCACCATCAGTTTCTCCCAGTGTGTGTACTTTTTCTATCAAGGATCGTAACATGGCTGTACGTTATATCACCCGTCTCTAGTATGAATAAGCAACTGGCTGTAAGTTTGGGAAAATATCAGCGCCATATTCTTGAACACTATCAGGGACTTTCCAGAAGAAATTGATTGGAAGGAATACTACTCATTCCTTGCATAGCAGACGAAGTAAGCTTTGCGAATTGAACGTGTGTATGGGTTCAGTTATAAACACCCTCTAACTTTGTCTCTGACTGTCTGTCTTTCCGTCTGTCTGTTTGTCTGTCTGTCTGTCTGTCTGTCTGTCTGTCTGTCTGTCTGTCTGTCTCTCTCGCTCTCTCTCTCGCTCTCTCTCTCGCTCTCTCTCTCGCTCTCTCTCTCTCTCTCTCTCTCTCTCTCTCTCTCTCTCTCTCTCTCTCTCTCTCTCTCTCTCTCTCTCTCTCTCTCTCTCTCTCTCTCTCTCTCTTCTTTGTCTCTTTTTCTGTCTCTTCTCTTTGTCTCTTTTTCTGTCTTAACAAGCAAATAATTACCGCTGGACCTTAAACTCTTGATATGACATTACCGTAGCTCAATGATTCTTAACCTTTT
>JAXRKP010001437.1:112500-125686 GCA_037039925.1 Doris montereyensis
AGAATCGTATAGGTAACAGCGTCAGCAAGACTGAAAGTGAATGTAGAAAAGAGAAAATGCGTTTACTTCATTCATCAACAGAGAGGCCATTTCAGATAGGTCGGGGAATGCAAATTGACAAAATGTGCAGTAGCTCTACAGAGTATATAAATGCTTTCGTTGACTGGTAATTACCGCTATGTTATCAGTTTGAATGCTTTCGTTGACTGGTAGTTACCGCTATGTTATCAGTTTGAATGCTTTCGTTGACTGGTAGTTACCGCTTTATGTTATCAGTTTGAATGCTTTCGTTGACTGGTAGTTACCGCTACATTATCAGTTTGAATGCTTTCGTTGACTGGTAATTACCGCTATGTTATCAGTTTGAATGCTTTCGTTGACTGGTAATTACCGCTATGTTATCAGTTTGAATGCTTTCGTTGACTGGTAATTACCGCTATGTTATCAGTTTGAATGCTTTCGTTGACTGGTAGTTACCGCTATGTTATCAGTTTGAATGCTTTCGTTGACTGGTAATTACCGCTATGTTATCAGTTTGAATGCTTTCGTTGACTGGTAGTTACCGCTATATTATCAGTTTGAATGCTTTCGTTGACTGGTAGTTACCGCTATGTTATCAGTTTGAATGCTTTCGTTGACTGGTAGTTACCGCTATATTATCAGTTTGAATGCTTTCGTTGACTGGTAATTACCGCTATGTTATCAGTTTGAATGCTTTGTTGACTGGTAGTTACCGCTATGTTATCAGTTTGAATGCTTTCGTTGACTGGTAATTACCGCTATGTTATCAGTTTGAATGCTTTCGTTGACCGGTAGTTACCGCTATTTTATCAGTTTGAATGCTTTCGTTGAGTGGTAATTACCGGTATTTTATCAGTTTGAATGCTTTCGTTGACTGGTAGTTACCGGTATTTTATCAGTGTGAATGAGAGAAAACACAAACAAATGTACCTCAAACAGTTTAAATCCTTCATTTTAAAATTTCCTTTAAGGTAAGAAAAAAGCGTTTTAAATTATACAGGTGTGTTTAGTATGTGGTACGGTAATATCTTGAATTTGTTTTGAATACAGGAGACATAAATGTCGAAGGCAACATTCTCCTTTAAAAGAGTTCCTTCAAACAAATTACAAACCATAGAGCTGGAGTGTATTCCAGTTTCTGTAGCGTGAAGAGGAACAAATAATAAGATTCACCTCCTTGACAGGACGCTAGCCTGACGCAGGTTTTTACTCCAAAGGAAGGGCTTGTACCAATTTGCACATAAGTCGAGTGGGAACAATGCGTGTTGAATGTATTTCCAAAGGAACACAACGTCGGATCTAGGTTTGCTAGGATTCGAACTAGGGACCTCATGATATCAAGTCCAGCAGCCTAACCACTCGGCCACCGACACCACACATCCTCTTGACATGGTATCAAAAGGATTTGGGAGCGGGGGGAGGGGGGCGTAAAAAACCCCCACTTAAATAGTAATTTCAATTTCAATCATCTTTATTGATCCTTTAAAAAAGGAAATTATATTTGTGAAAAATAAAAGAATACACCAGTGCATTTAAATTAAAAACAAATTTAACTGAGTTAATCATTAAATGCTTAGATTTTAGGAGAAGTATACAGAAATTCAAAGGTGGGTAAATAAATATTGCAGTTAAACAATATACATAAATTTAAAAACAAAATCAAATTTAAACACGATAGAATAATTATAGACAAATCAGTTTAGCTTCATACACATTCATTAACTTATCATAAATCATTCATTCATCATCCATTAATTTACATTTCTTAAACATTGTGAGGAAAACGCCAGTGTGCTTTCAAAGTAAGGTATGGTCAAACTTTCGTATGGCGCTTGGAAGAAAAGATCTAAAATATCTCTCAGTGCGGGATTTTAAATGTATAAGTCGACCGCTTCTACTACTTGTTTTGGGTATGGAGAAAAGAGGGTGGGTGTTGTCTTTAAGTATACTCCTGAGTTTGAACTCGCATTGAATCTCATACAGATCTTCAAAGTTCTCCGGCTCTACATCATTTATGAGTTTCCCTATGTGTTTCAGTGTCGTATTAAATTTCTTGTTTTCTCTATCTCTTGTATTTCCTCCTCATGCAGTTATACTAAAAATAATATTGCTCTTTATGCAAGCTTGATGGAAAAGTCTTATTAGAGTGTTATCGATTTGAAACTTATAAAGCTTCCTCATAAAATACATTCTTTTGTTCACGTTCTTTAAAACTTTATTTGATTGTTTTTGCCATTCTAGCTTCTCGTCAAAATTATGCCAAGATATTTATATTCATTATTTGCATTCAGCCTAAATTTCAATCCCCGATCTCTTAGCTTATGAGTAAAAACTATACAACAGTTGATGACGTCATCGGAATCCCCGTGGACACCACGCACTACCTCAATTTACGTTGGAATCTCTTACCTGGTAGAGGACGAGTAAAAAGCCCTGGAAACTGCAAGCAAGGCGAAGGACACCAAAAACACTATATCCAGAGATACATGAGGTTTTCCCGACTCGGAGTTGGCTCTTCTAATGATGACTTCCTTTCCAAACTTCGTTATAAACGAGTTTGAGATCTTGGAGCAATTCAAGAGACAACTCTCACTCCGTGATGAAACATTCCGCTGGTTGTCGTGGCGTAATGATACTTGAATAGAATGGAGATGGTAAGTTGATGACGTGTTGGTAGCATTTGTAAGAATGACGTAGAAACAACGTAATGGTGGTCGTGTTTGTTCCAACGAGTGAAAGGAGAAATTTCCGTTAGTTTCTCCATAGGCGTCGGGCTTGTTTTGTTTTGTCTCTCGACCTTTCAGGGACGTGGAGGAGTAAAAGCATTTGGGGTGACCTTCAAAGTCATAGTGACACGAGCTGTTTCCGGCTGTCACATGGTCGGGGCAGACCCACAGGAAATCATCGTTTACGGGAGTGTCCACAGGCACTACTGCAGATGGCCGTCCAGGGATAAACCACATTGAGAATATAGCCGAACCAAATACTGAAATCAAAGAATTAAAAATCTGTTTAAAGAAAGCAACGGAAAAGCTATTTAGTCACGAAATCCCGATTTTTGAAGACATAATGTAAACTATCTTTCCAGATGATAAAGATGAGGATAGATGTATAGGTCGTATCCCCCATAAGTGCTGACTCATCAACTGTAGATCGTTTACCCCCCCCCCACCCCTGCAGACCATTTCATTCAAAATCCTTTTTCAACTTCCCTGAGAGCGTACAGTACAACATCATGTTAGCCGCTTCGTACTAACACACTGACAGTATCTTTCTCTACCAATAGTTGCGTACATTGGGGGGGGGGGGGGATGGCTAATGGCATCAGGAAACTATGTTGGCGTATACGATGACAAGGAAGTCTGGAATGTTATGATGCTCTATATTTTCCCTAATGTGCCATGTACAACCAAAAGCAATACACAGTACAATCTTTATTGGCAACATTGTATACGTGAGAAAGTATTCAAACATTTACATGGGAAATATTAAAGATAAAAACGCCTTTCTGTTTTCTTGTTTTAATTTCGGTAGTTATGTTTTTTTTTCTTTTCAAATTATGCTGTGGACAGAGACCACAGAGCCACATTACAATGAAATACAGTAGAAACAAGATCGGTGGAGTGAGAGGCTACAGTCCTGTTATAACCGATTCCTGTTATACGTGGTCTGCAAAGGAATAATCCAAAGGACATGTGTACATAGCTTCAGGCAATACAATTACTGGGTAAGCCAGTCATCGTAGTGTAATCGTTCTAGATACACAGTCTCTTCTCCTCTATTTTAGGCACATGATGCACTTCAAACACCTGCATTGAGTCTCGATAAAATAAATATTGAAAACATATTAGGAAGTATTAGGTATAGGTCTACAGTAACAGTATACACGCATTTGTGCTTCTCTCGTATACTTTCCAAGTTGACAGAGTCCTTTTATAAGCGGTTTCCCCCTTCCTTGTACCTGTTATAAAAGGTTTATTTTAATAGAGACAAAGGAGAGAGAAAAAAGGGGGGGGGTGGCGATGTTCCTGTTATAATCGGTCTTCTTGTAAGTGGTGCGGATAGCTCAGTAGGTACGGAACTCGCCAAGTGACATGTGTTTAAATCCCAGACGCGCAGGCTTGAATTTGAAATCCGTTTTTTCCGGGGTTTTTCTGTTCCTTTATCATGTGGTAGGAAGGATAATATGAGTACCTAGTCCTATACGAGATGACATTAATCTAGGAGGTCCCATGTACCTTTGCATATGTAAAATAACGCTTGATGGTTGTAAATCGAAAAGAGCAGATCATTCAGGTCGCCATCCTAGCAGAATTGAATAATTTCCACCAAAGGCCTATTTATAAATATCCCTACAACTTCTTATGTTTCTACCAAAGGCCTATTTATAAACATCCCTACGACCTCTTGTATATTTACCAAAGGCCTATTTATAAATATCCCTTCCTACGACCTCTTGTATTTCTACCAAAAGGCCTATTTATAAATATCCCTACAACCTCTTGTATTTCTACCAAAGGTCTATTTATAAATATCCCTACAACCTTTTGTATTTCCACCAAAGGCCTATCTATAAATACCCCTACGACCTCTTGTATTTCTACCAAAGGCCTATTTATAAATATCCTTTCAACCTCTTGTGTTTCTACCAAAGGCCTATTTATAAATATCCTTTCAACCTCTTGTGTTTCTACCAAAGGCCTATTTATAAATATCCTTTCAACCTCTTGTGTTTCTACCAAAGGCCTATTTATAAATATCCTTTCAACCTCTTGTGTTTCTACCAAAGGCCTATCTATAAATACCCCTACAACCTCTTGTGTTTCTACCAAAGGCCTATGTATAAATACCCCTACGACCTCTTGTGTTTCTACCAAAGGCCTATCTATAAATACCCCTACAACCTCTTGTGTTTCTAGCAAAGGCCTATCTATAAATACCCCTACAACCTCTTGTGTTTCTACCAAAGGCCTATGTATAAATACCCCTACAATCTCTTGTATTTCTACCAAAGGCCTATGTATAAATACCCCTACAACCTCTTGTACGCCACACTTTTGACCAGTTCATTACTTTGAATATGTAAACAAGGCAACGTCAGAGGGGAAGGAAGTTTGGCTGGCGGCTGGGCATCCATGCTGTCCTTTAGGACAAAACTAGCCCAGGCGTAGCTGTGACAGCAACTGTTACAGGATCGTCTGAGTTGAATTGATTGTGATTTACCCACATCCACAATTAAGGTGATCTCGGGATATTTGGTAGGATTAAAAAAAATGTTTATGCCCGAACTGCCCTGTAAACAGCCAAGGGATTTTTAACGTGCTCAGACCATGTCATTTGCACACGGGACCTCCTTTTTATCGTCCGTCTCCGATGTGACTAGGTGTCTATCCACTTACCTGGACCCAGGGGGGGGGAGGGGGTATAATTGTACTAGAAAAAACTCGAGAAAAGTTTGAAACGATGGCGGGGCTCCAACCCGCTACCTTTGGGTCGAGAGGCTGACACCTTGCCTCTGGACTATCGAATTCCCTGTAGGATCGTCAACATTGACGTAAAAGGCCATATCTTTATATATGTGATGCTCACTGTACTTTACCTAGACAAAGAAAAAAATGAGCGCAAACTTCCTGGCGTTGAGCTTGTCGGCCATCAAGCCGAAGGCAGGCCTAGTGAAGATGGACAGGAATACGGTCACACCTGTAATGATGCCGATCTCTGATGCCGTTATGTTCAGGTACTTTAGGTACACAGGTATGAACGGGATGACCGACCCACAAGCTGCACAGATGGATACACACACAGGTAAAGATAGAGATAGAGATGGATACACACACAGGTAAAGATAGAGATAGAGATGGATACACACAGAGATAAAGATAGAGATAGAGATTGATACACACACAGATAAAGATAGAGATAGAGATTGATACACACACAGGTAAAGATAGAGATAGAGATGGATACACACAGATAAAGATAGAGATAAAGATGGATTTAGAATCCGTGTCCCAAAACACACACAGGCTCATCGGCGGAACATCACCAAATTTATGTCATAATGGGATGGGTTATAAGAAGAAAAAAAGAATCGTTTCATAGGTACTTACCGTGTCCACCGTGTACTGTGATCTCAGGGTGAATTGAGAGAAAACAGCTTATTTGCTTCATTGAAATCTTTACACTTCACCATATGCGGTGATCTTAGGGTACATTGAAAGGAAATAGAAATATGAAAGATCAGTCAAAAAGTAAAAAGGAAAGACGTAGGACCTATCAGCAACGTCCCTCCCCCCCCGCCCCCGCGATGTAAGAGAAAAAGAGATTTTTTTTAGATAATTAACCATGGTACTTTAAGTGTCCATTTAGTTGTAAATATTTTGTTTTTGTTACTGTTGTTCTTATGGCCTTTGATGTTGTTATTGGTGGTGGTGATTGTGGTGGTGGGGGGGGTTGATGGTGTTCCACGTAACCTAAACAGATCGTCACTCACACCCAGCATTAAAACATACACGTCATTAGGAGACAGGAATATTACACTCACACACAGCATTAAAACATACACGTCATTAGGAGACAGGAATATTACACTCACACCCAGCATTAAAACATACACGTCATTAGGAGACAGGAATATTACACTCACACACAGCATTAAAACATACACGTCATTAGGAGACAGGAATATTACACTCACACACATCATTAAAACATACACGTCATTAGGAGACAGGAATATTACACTCACACACAGCATTAAAACATACACGTCATTAGGAGACAGGAATATTACACTCACACACAGCATTAAAACATACACGTCATTAGGAGACAGGAATATTACACTCACACACAGCATTAAAACATACACGTCATTAGGAGACAGGAATATTACACTCACACACAGCATTAACACATACACGTCATTAGGAGACAGGAATATTACACTCACACACAGCATTAAAACATACATGTCATTACGAGACACTCACACACAGCATTAAAACATACATGTCATTACGAGACACTCACACACAGCATTAAAACATACACGTCATTACAAAACACTCACACACAGCATAAAAACATACACATCATTACGAGACACTCACACACAGTATTAAAACATACATGTCATTAATGAGACACTCACACACAGTATTAAAACATACACATCATTACAAAAAACTCACACACAGCATTAAAACATACACATCATTACAAAACACTCACACACAGCATTAAAACATACACATCATTACAAAACACTCACACACAGTATTAAAAGATACATGTCATTACGAGACACTCACACACAGTATTAAAACATACATGTCATTACGAGACACTCACACACAGTATTAAAACATACATGTCATTACGAGACACTCACACACAGTATTAAAACATACATGTCATTATGAGACACTCACACACAGTATTAAAACATACATGTCATTACGAGACACTCACACACAGCATTAAAACATACATGTCATTACGAGACACTCACACACAGTATTAAAACATACATGTCATTACGAGACACTCACACACAGTATTAAAACATACATGTCATTACGAGACACTCACACACAGCATTAAAACATACATGTCATTACGAGACACTCACACACAGTATTAAAACATACATGTCATTAGGAGAGGAATATTACACTCACACACAGTATTAAAACATACATGTCATTAGGAGAGGAATATTACACTCACACACAGTATTAAACCATACACATAATTAGTAGAGGAATATTACACTCACCTAACATTAGTACATACACATCATTACGAGAGGAATATTACACTCACCTAACATTAGTACATACACATAATTAGTAGAGGAATATTACACTCACACCTAACATTAGTACATACACATCATTACGAGAGGAATATTACACTCACACCTACCATTAGTACATACACATCATTACGAGAGGAATATTACACTCACACCTAACATTAGTACATACACATCATTACGAGAGGAATATTACACTCACACCTACCATTAGTACATACACATCATTACGAGAGGAATATTACACTCACACCTAACATTAGTACATACACATAATTAGTAGAGGAATATTACACTCACACCTAACATTAGTACATACACATCATTACGAGAGGAATATTACACTCACACCTAACATTAGTACATACACGTCATTAGGAGACAGGAATATTACACTCACACCTAACATTAGTACATACACGTCATTAGGAGACAGGAATATTACACTCACACCTAACATTAGTACATACACGTCATTAGGAGACAGGAATATTACACTCACACCTAACATTAGTACATACACGTCATTAGGAGACAGGAATATTACACTCACACACAGCATTAGCACATACACGTCATTAGGAGACAGGAATATTACACTCACACACAGCATTAAAACATACACGTCATTAGGAGACAGGAATATTACACTCACACACAGTATTAAAACATACACGTCATTAGGAGACAGGAATATTACACTCACACACAGCATTAACACATACACGTCATTAAGAGACAGGAATATTACACTCACACACAGCATTAACACATACACGTCATTAAGAGACAGGAATATTACACTCACACACAGTATTAAAACATACACGTCATTAGGAGACAGGAATATTACACTCACACACAGCATTAACACATACACGTCATTAAGAGACAGGAATATTACACTCACACACATCATTAAAACATACACGTCATTAGGAGACAGGAATATTACACTCACACACAGCATTAGCACATACACGTCATTAGGAGACAGGAATATTACACTCACACACAGCATTAGCACATACACGTCATTAGTAGACAAGAATGTTACACTCACACCTAACATTTGCACATACACGGCATTAGGAGACAGGAATATTACACTCACACACAGCATTAACACATACACGGCATTAGGAGACAGGAATATTACACTCACACACAGCATTAACACATACACGGCATTAGGAGACAGGAATATTACACTCACACACAGCATTAACACATACACGTCATTAAGAGACAGGAATATTACACTCACACACATCATTAAAACATACACGTCATTGGGAGACAGGAATATTACACTCACACACAGCATTAGTACATACACAACATTAGGAGACAGGAATATTACACTAACACACAGCATTGGCACATACACGTCATTAGGAGAAGAATATTACACTCACACACAGCATTAGTACATACATGGCATTGGGAGACAGGGATATTACACTCACACACAGCATTAGTACATACACGTCATTAGGAGACAGGAATATTACACTCACACACAGCATTAGTACATACATGGCATTGGGAGACAGGAATATTACACTCACACACAGCATTAGTACATACATGGCATTGGGAGACAGGAATATTACACTCACACACAGCATTAGTACATACATGGCATTGGGAGACAGGAATATTACACTCACACATAGCATTAGTACATACATGGCATTGGGAGACAGGAATATTACACTCACACACAGCATTAGTACATACATGGCATTGGAAGACAGGAATATTACACTCACACACAGCATTAGTACATACACGTCATTAGGAGACAGGAATATTACACTCACACACAGCATTAGTACATACATGGGCATTGGGAGATGAATATTACACTCACATACAGCATTAGTACATACATGGCATTACACTCACAGACAGGATGAATATTACACTCACATACAGCATTAGTACATACATGGCATTGAGAGAAGAATATTACACTCACATACAGCATTAGTACATACATGGCATTGGGGGATGAATATTACACTCACACACAGCATTAGTACATACATGGCATTGGGGATGAATATTACACTCACATACAGCATTAGTACATACATGTCATTGGGGATGAATATTACACTCACATACAGCATTAGTACATACATGGCATTGGGGGATGAATATTACACTCACATACAGCATTAGTACATAGCATTGGCATTGGGGGATGAATATTACACTCACACACAGCATCAGTACATACACGTCATTGGGAGATGAATATTACACTCACACACAGCATTAGTACATACATGGCATTGGGAGACAGGAATATTACACTCACACCTAACATTAGTACATACACATAATTAGGAGACAGGAATATTACACTCACACATAACATTAGTACATACACATCATTAGGAGACAGGAAGGTTACACTCACACCTAATTTTACATACACATCATTAGGAGACAGGAATATTACACTACACACACAGCATTAGTACATACACGTCCTTAGGAGACAGGAATATTACACTCACACACAGCATTAGTACATACACGTCATTAGGAGACAGGAATATTACACTCACACACAACATTAGTACATACACGTCATTAGGAGACAGGAATATTACACTCACACAGCATTAGTACATACACGTCATTAGGAGACAGGAATATTACACTCACACACAGCATTAGTACATACACGTCATTAGGAGACAGGAATATTACACTCACACACAGCATTAGTACATACACGTCATTAGGAGACAGGAGTATTACACTCACACACAGCATTAGTACATACACGTCATTAGGAGACAGGAATATTACACTCACACACAGCATTAGTACATACATGGCATTGGGAGATGAATATTACACTCACACACAGCATAAGTACATACATGGCATTGGGAGATGAATATTACACTCACACACAGCATTAGTACATACACCTCATTAGGAGACAGGAATATTACACTCACACACAGCATTAGTACATACACGGCATTGGGAAATGAATATTACACTCCACACACAGCATTAGTACATACATGTCATTGGGAGATGAATATTACACTCACATACAGCATTAGTACATACACGGCATTGGGAGATGAATATTACACTCACACACAGCATTAGTACATACACGTCATTAGGAGACAGGAATATTACACTCACACACAGCATTAGTACATACACGTCATTAGGAGACAGGAATATTACACTCACACACAGCATTAGTACATATACGTCATTAGGAGACAGGAAATATTACACTCACACACAGCATTAGCACATACACGTCATAAGAAGACAGGAATATTACACTCACACACAGCATTAGCACATACACGTCATTAGGAGACAGGAATATTACACTCACACACAGCATTAGGAGACAGGAATATACACGTCATTAGGAGACATTAGGAGGAATATTACACTCACACACAGCATTAGCACATACACGTCATTAGGAGACAGGAATATTACACTCACACATTAGTACATAACATTAAACAGAATATTACACTACACGTCATTAGGAGACAGGAATATTACACTCACACACAGCATTAGCACATACACGTCATAAGAAAACAGGAATATTACACTACACACACATTAGGAGCATTATCACATACACGTCATACACGTCATTAGGAGACAGGAATATTACACTCACACACAGCATTAGCACATACACGTCATTAGGAGACAGGAATATTACACTCACACACAGCATTAGTACATACACGGCATTAGGAGACAGGAATATTACACTCCCACACAGCATTAGTACATACACGTCATTAGGAGACAGGAATATTACACTCACACACAGCATTAGTACATACACGTCATTAGGAGACAGGAATATTACACTCACACACACAGCATTAGTACATACACGTCATTAGGAGACAGGAATATTACACTCACACACAGCATTAGTACATACACGTCATTAGGAGACAGGAATATTACACTCACACACAGCATTAGTACATACACGTCATTAGGAGACAGGAATATTACACTCACACTACAGCATTAGTACATACACGTCATTAGGAGACAGGAATATTACACTCACACACAGCATTAGCACATACACGTCATTAGGGACAGGAATATTACTCACACCTAACATTAGTACATACACGTCATTAGGAGACAGGAATATTACACTCACCTAACATTAGGATACATACACGTCATTAGGAGACAGGAATATTACACTCACACACACATTAGTACATACACGTCATTAGGAGACAGGAATATTACACTCACATACACACATCATTAGGAGACAGGAATATTACACTCACACACAGCATTAGTACATACACGTCATTAGGAGACAGGAATATTACACTCACACACAGCATTAGTACATACACGTCATTAGGAGACAGGAATATTACACTCACACAGCATTAGTACATACACGTCATTGGGAGACAGGAATATTACACTCACACAGCATTAGTACATATACACGTCATTAGGAGACAGGAATATTACACTCACACACAGCATTAGTACATACACGTCATTAGGAGACAGGAATATTACACTCACACGCATTAGTACATACACGGCATTAGGAGACAGGTACATTATACATACACGTCATTAGGAGACAGGAATATTACACTCACAGCATTAGTACATAACATTAGCACATACACGTCATTAGGAGACAGGAATATTACACTCACACACAGCATTAGTACATACACGTCATTAGGAGACAGGAATATTACACTCACACAGCATTAGTACATACACGTCATTAGGAGACAATATTACACTCACACACAGCATTAGAATATTACACTCACACACAGCATTAGCACATACACGTCATTAGGAGACAGGAATATTACACTCACACACAGCATTAGTACATACACGTCATTAGGAGACAGGAATATTACACTCACACACAGCATTAGTACATACACGTCATTAGGAGACAGGAATATTACACTCACACAGCATTAGTACATACACGTCATTAGGAGACAGGAATATTACACTCACACACAGCATTAGCACATACACGTCATTAGGAGACAGGAATATTACACTCACACACAACACACACGTCATTAGGAGACAGAATATTACACTCACACAGCATTACATACACGTCATTAGGAGACAGGAATATTACACTCACACACAGCATTAGTACATACACGTCATTAGGAGACAGGAATATTACACTCACACAGCATTAGTACATACACGTCATTAGGAGACAGGAATATTACACTCACACACAGCATTAGTACATACACGTCATTAGGAGACAGGAATATTACACTC
>JAXRKP010001438.1:2500-37500 GCA_037039925.1 Doris montereyensis
ATTGCTGCCATTGCAAACGGCCAAGGGATCGTTAACGTTCATTGCTGCCATTGCAAATAGCCAAGGGATCGTTAACGTTCATTGCTGCCATTGCAAATAGCCAAAGGATCGTTAACGTTCATTGCTGCCATTGCAAATAGCCAAAGGATCGTTAACGTTCATTGCTGCCATTGCAAATAGCCAAAGGATCGTTAACGTTCATTGCTGCCATTGCAAATAGCCAAAGGATCGTTAACGTTCATTGCTGCCATTGCAAATAGCCAAAGGATCGTTAACGTTCATTGCTGCCATTGCAAATAGGATCGTTAACGTTCATTGCTGCCATTGCAAACAGCCAAATGATCGTTAACGTTCATTGCTGCCATTGCAAACAGCCAAGGGATCGTTAACGTTCATTGCTGCCATTGCAAACAGCCAAGAAATCTTTAACGTTCATTGCTGCCATTGCAAACAGCCAAGGGATCTTTAACGTTCATTGCTGCCATTGCAAACAGCCAAGAAATCTTTAACGTTCATTGCTGCCATTGCAAACAGCCAAGGGATCTTTAACGTTCATTGCTGCCATTGCAAAAGCCAAGGGAGCGTTCATTGCTGTCATTGGAAATCTTTAACGTTCATTGCTGCCATTGCAAACAGCCAAGGGATCTTTAACGTTCATTGCTGCTATTGCAAACAGCAAAGGATAATTAACAATAACATGCACGGAGTATTGCGATTTGCACATGGAACCTCTGATTTTATTGTTCGTCTCCCTATGGGACTCGATGTCGCACCACCTACCTGGACTGAGAGGTGGGTTTTATCTGGATAAAACAACAACTCGAGAACATTGATTTTCCAACCTGTGTTGGGGTAGAAACCCACGGCCTTTTGGTTTAGAGGCCGATACCTTACCTCTGTACAACGATAATAAAATGTTTTGGGACCACCGTGTCCACTGACTCAGTGAGATTATGGCAACGTGGTGGACGGGTAAATTCAATACAACAAGCAAGTCATCATCGTCATCGTCATCGTCATCATCGTCATCGTCATCGTCATCATCACTGTATCAGCAACGGCATCATTTTCAATTTTCTTTTACAGCTTAGTTTTACGTTCATAAATAGTGGCTTAAACGCTGGTACTTTCTCTTCTTCCTCTGGAAGCCTTCTGTCGCTGACACACACACACACACACACACACACACACACACACACACATACTAACGTCTTAACGACTAACGTCATATTGCTTTCGGTGTCAATTTTCCTTTCTATCCATTTAACACAGGTAGTTAAAAATGTCATAATCTAATGTACTAATATTATATATATATATATATCATAATGTGTTGTTGTGTGAATTTAGTAATTATCCTAGTCTTACTTTCAGAAAGGGAAGTTGTTTTGTTTTGTTTTATTTTAAACTTCCACTAGGTGAATGCTAGAGGAGGCAATTGGCCGCAAACATAGATAGATACCTTTTTTGATGGATAGCTAGATCAAGAATTGATTGTTTAGACCTCATAGAGCTAAGACGAGACAATCACAAAGTAGGAATACATAGCAGCAACAGATAGAAAATTAAAATATATACTCAACGTAGAAAAAACCGAACAAACCAACAACACACACACACACATACACACACACACACACACACACACGTACAAACAAATTGAACGAAAACATACGCCATTCACCGTCATCCCTCCCTGCCTCAACAAACAAAGCCCTACAAAGACCAAAAAAAAAAACAACCTATGAACATGCAAACGAAACAACAGCAACAACAGCAACAGCAACAACATCAACAATAACGACAGCAACATCAACAATAACAACAACAAACGACCGTTACGCCCTGCAAGGCTACAACTACTGGTGACACGCCCCCCCCCCCCCATCCCGTCACCGACGCCTAACTTGTTTGCAGACGGGACACGAACTGTTGTTCTCAGCATCGGTTCCCATCCTTACGTCTAAGGGACAAAGATACCCCCCCCAGGGATCTCTGGTTCGAACCTCCTCGCCTGATGCCATCGATAGTCAGTGGTCTATTTTTATTTATTTTTATTTTTTGTATATAATCACCATTCCTTTGTCTGGTCTGGTCTTTCCTTTCTGTGAGGTCTAAACGTGAATTCATTCTTAGTACATACATTGTATTATTCCAGTTGTAGCACCACCTGTTAATTGCATGTAGGCTTGTAGAAAGGCTATGGGTAGTGGGACGGGGTCACCGTGTTAGTCCTCTCATCACTTTTTTTTTTTTGTTTTGTTTTTGTTTCTTTGTTCTTTGTTGGTTTTTGTTGTTGTTAAACAACCGATGATAGTAGAGTCTCCACTTCATGTTCTTGTCCCAGGTGCTAACGGCGAAGAAGTTTCGACTTTTTAAATTATTATTATTGTTATTGTTTATTATTATTTTTATTATTTTTATTGTTTTTTTATTATTATTTTTATTATTATTATTTATTTAAAAAATTATTTTTTTATTATTATTATTTTTATTATTTTTATTATTTTGGTATTATTTTTATTATTATTGTTTTTATTATTGTTTTATTATTATTATTATTATTATTATTATTATTATTATTATTATTATTATTATTATTATTATTATTATTATTATTATTATTATTATTGTTCCTAATAATAATATTATTATTATCATCACCATGCCAGTTTAGCTTAGTTAAATAGTCTCCAATGTTGTTGGTATGGTATCACTGCATTCATTAGGCTGTGAGAAATGTCACGTTACGCAAGTTCGTGATTTACGTCTATAGTAAGTTCACATGCGTACGCCGTTTACACGCGTGGCCAGAGGCCATGTCGTGTCCTGTATGTTACGTAGTTGCTCACATTACGTCAGAGGTCACGTGCGCAATCAGAGTCTGTGTGTTGCTATAAGTCATTGGTAACCTGATTGTTGTTGGTAATCAATTATTCATTCTAGTCTATGCTATGTAACCAATCGTTAATGACGGATTTCCATCTACGTCTCTATGCAAAAGGCCTCTAATTCTCTGTGTCTTTTCCTAAAAAAGGCCTCTAACTGTCTTTATGTCTTTTCTTAGACAGACCTTTAATTGTGTTTGTGTCATTTCCTAAAAAAGGCCTTTAATTATATTTGTGTCATTTCCTAAAAAGGCCTTAATTATATTTGTGTAATTTCCTAATAAGGCCTTAATTATATTTGTGTCATTTCCTAAAAAAGGCTTTTAATTATATTTGTGTCATTTCCTAAAAAAGGCCTCTACTGATCTTTGTGCCATTTCCTAAAAAGGCCTCTAGTTCTCTTTGTGACATTTCCTAAAAAGGCCTCTAATTACCTTTGTGTCATTTCTAAAAAGGCCTCTAATTACCTTTTTGAGTCATTTCATAAAATGCCTCTAATTACCTTTGTGTCATTTCATAAAAAGGCCTCTAATTATCTTTGTGTAATTTCCTAATAAGGCCGTAATTATCTTTGTGTCATTTCATAATAAGGCCTCTAATTATCTTTGTGTCATTTCCCTAAAAAGGCCTCTAATTACCTTTGTGTCATTTCATAAAAGGCCTTTAATTCTCTTTGTGTCATCTGTTAAAAAGGCCTCTAACTATCTTTGTGTCATTTCATAAAAAGGCCTCTAATTCTCTTTGTGTCATTTCCTAAAAGGCCTCTCATCATATTTGTGTCATTTCATAAAAGGCCTCTAATTATCTTTGTGTCATTTCTTAAACAGGCCTCAATTATAATTGTGTCATTTCATAAAAAAGGCCTCTAATTCTCTTTACGTCTTTTCTTAAACAGGCCTCTAATTTACCTTGTGTTTCATTTCCTAAAAGGCCTCTTATTCTCTTTGTGTCTTTTCTTAAACAGGCCTTTAATTGTCTGAAAGGGCCTCTAATTCTCTTTGTGTCATTTGTTAAAAAAAACCAAACAATCACACTAATTGTTTCCATTGTTAAGGAAGTGCACAAATCTCTTCGTGTCACGGAGTAACTAAAAGCAAATACAGTATGATTCACTTTGTGTTACGTATTGAGGAAAAAAAAATACACCTCTTTTTGTGTGACCTATGCCAGAAGTGTATTATGCAGTTTCTTTATATTACGTGTCAAAGAGGTGTTTAGGTATCTTTCTGTCGTGGAAAAAAAGTCCTATACTCACAGTTGAACGTAGGGGAATCAGGAGTAGATAAGAGTCTGGTTTTTCTATACACACTGCAATAATGTGGTAGCTTTTCTTTTGCCATCATTGCTTTTCACACCGCCATAATTCTGTATATATATATATATATATATATATATATATATATATATATATATATATATATATATATATATATATATGTATATAACTATATCATGTATTCACTGTCTGTTGCCACGAATTAAGACAGTTTTGAATGTTCTCTTTGGTGTCTAGTAATCTCTTTGTGTGTCACATTTTAACGAACTCTAAATTGACTAACAACGTTGTGTCGCAGAACAGTGAAGAATTGAAAGATGATAATCTCCTCTTTGAGTCTTGTTGTTTTTTGGTGTTATAGTTAAATGCGCTTTGTTAATAATTAATCTCCTTGTCACGTGGGTGTTTGTAAATCTTCATCATGTGTCGCGATGTGTCAATAATTAATGAGCTTTGTAAATCTTCATGTGTCGCGACTTGTCAATTAATGAGCTTTGTAAATCTCGATGTGTTGTGAAATGTACATGTGTGTGTATGCGTGTGTGTGTGTGTGTATGTGTATGTGTGTATGCGTTGTAAAAAAAAGCAAATTGTCACGCGTAAAAAAATACAGGCTACTAATTGTATTTTGAAACTTCAAAGTAGATAATACCCTCTAATTTAATTATCATACAAATTATTCGCATGGTCTGTTCCTGCTGGTTTTATAATTTAAGCAGCGTATTTTAAAAGTTAGAACAGGGATATATATATATATATATATATATATATATATATATATATATATATATATATATATATATATATATATATATATATATAAATTATTTCTTTTTTTATTTTTATTTTTTTTACACCCTGAAATCACTGCATAATTCTATGATGGACAGGGTAAATCGCAATGTAATCAAATGGTAAAACGTTTTTGTGGCACACACACACACCACACACATAGCATGTTTTACTATAAAGACGAATTTTGATGGCAATTATACTAACTGTATATTTTCATAAAAACTAAGATAGAAATAAATCAATTGAGATGGTATGGGTATGTAAACAGAATGAATTACAATAGAATAGCTAAATCAGTATACAGTGCTAAAGCCCAAGGTAAAAGACCAAAAGACAGACCTCGGAGAAAGCGGGAAGAAGCTATTAAACATAGAAATTTCACTTTTTTGGAAGGAAACAGAAAATGCCAGGACAGGGCATCCTGGAGAAAGATCATCTCGGGCATCTGAACCTATACACCGAAGGTAGAATGGGAACTGAGAAAGAAAGAAAGAAAGAAAGAAAGAATGCTTCATAAAATTTAAAAAGCTGGAAACCAAATAAATGTTTGTAACTTGTTAACAATGCGACCAATAGCCATACAGTTTTAACGTAATAAAAGTCAGTTGCATATGTTGTGATATAAATTAAATATCAGTTTTGTTTGATATAATTACTGGAACAATGAAAGTCACGAAATTAGTGAAAAGACGTACATTTTTTCAACTGGGTAACATTTTTGTAAAGTAGTTGAAACAACAGGTGATAAACATATTGTGTTCGAAAAAATCATCAACAAAAAGCCCCGATGGCATTGATGTTGAAACTCATCAACGTGAATAATTAAAAACATTTTTCAATAATAATAATATGTAACAATTCGATTAAAAACGATCCACTTACTTGCGAGACTAGTCGATGATCACCCTCCTCAACCCTCTACGGGATATGCCAATAGGCCCTTTGCAGTTTAATGAACAGAAACAGAAATAACATCTTCTTTCGATGATCGACTAGTCTCGCAACGGACAATTAACAATTAACATTCACCGGATCTTAGTCCCTTGGATTTCTTCCTATGGGACTCCATGTATTTGAAATAACAATGTGTATAAAAAAAACGTCCAAACAATGTATTTGAAACACAATGTGTATAAAAAAACATCCAAACAATGGATTTGAAACACAATGTGTATAAAAAACATCCAAACAATGGATTTGAAACACAATGTGTATAAAAAACATCCAAACAATGTATTTGAAACACAATGTGTATAAAAAACATCAAACAATGAATTTGAGCTGAATACAAGAAATAGAAAAGCTTGCACTAAAGACAGTGACACGTGACAAGTGCGCACGTAAAATCGAAAACTTTGTGAAACGAGTGCGTGCAAACAGCAGAAAGGACGGCATTTGGAGCAATTTCTGTAAACTACTAGTGAGTGGATCAGTTTTAATTGACTTGTTAAATATAGACTTTTAAAAAAAAAAAATTTATTCACATTGCTAGGGTTGGTTTTTTTAATATTCACGTTGCTAGTGGGTTTTTTAATATTCACGTTGCTAGGTGGGTTTTTAATATTCACGTTGCTAGGTGGATTTTTTTTACGTTCACGTTGCTCGGGTGTGTTTTTATATTCACGTTGCTAGGTGGGTTTTTTTTTAATATTCACGTTACTAGGTGGGTTTTTAATATTCCCGTTGTTAGGTGGGTTTTTTACTATTCACGTTGCTAGGCGGGTTTTTACATTCACGTTGCTAGGTGGGTTTTTTTAATATTCACGTTGTAGGTGGATTTGTTTTAATATTCACGTTGCTAGGTGGGTTTATATTCACGTTGCTAGGTGGGGGTTTTAAATCACGTTGCTAGGTGGGTTTTTTTATATTCACGTTGCTAGGTGGGTTTTTATATTCACGTTGCTACTTTTTTTAAATATTGACGTTGCTAGCTGGGTTTTTTTTTTATATTCACGTTGCTAGTTGTTGTTTTTTAATATTCACGTTGCTAGGTTTAAAAAAAACATTTTCATCTTTGTTGTTTATAATAGTTTAATTGAACACATGATTATCACTTGTTGCTGTTTCAACTTTACCCCAGAAATGTTAAAAATTGAAAAATGTACTTCTTTTTACTAATTGCGTGACTGTCATTGTTCCGGGAATTACCGGTATATCAATCAAAACTTACATTTATCAAAATGTGTAAGATCGAAGTTTATTGTGTTACAAATGTTATGATGATTGGCCGCGTTGTTGAGAAATTATTGAAATCTATACAGGTTCCGGTTGTTTTGGGGGAAAAAACAGCTTATGTAATTTATTTAACTAATTGCTACACAAACATACGTTTGTAGAATTATATAGATCTAGAACCGGCAGAACAGGCACCCATATAGAACTATATAGATCTAGAGCCGGCAGAACAGAACTATATAGCTAGAGCCGGTAAAACAGGCATATAGAACTATATAGATCTAAACAGGCATCTAGAACTATATAGATCTAGAAAACAGGCACCTATATAGAACTATATAGATCTAGAGCCGGCAAAACAGGCACCCATATAGAACTATATAGATCTAGAGCCGGCAAAACAGGCACCCATATAGAACTATATAGATCTAGAGCCGGCAAAACAGGCACCTATCTAGAACTATATAGATCTAGAGCCGGCAAAACAGGCACCTATGTAGAACTCTATAGATCTAGAATCGGCAAAACAGGCACCTATATAGAACTATATAGATCTAGAGTCGGCAGAACAGGCACCTATATAGAACTCTATAGATCTAGAATCGGCAAAAGAGGCACCCATATAGAACTATATAGATCTAGAGCCGGCAGAACAGGCACCCATATAGAACTATATAGATCTAGAGCCGGCAAAACAGGCACCCATATAGAACTATATAGATCTAGAGTTGGCAAAACAGGCACCTATATAGAACTATAGATCTAGAGCCGGCAAAACAGGCACCCATATAGAACTATATAGATCTAGAGCCGGCAAAACAGGCACCTATATAGAACTATATAGATCTAGAGCCGGCAAAACAGGCGCCTATGTAGAGCTATATAGATCTAGAGCCGGCAAAACAGGCACCTATATAGAACTATATAGATCTAGAGCCGGCAAAACAGGCACCTATGTAGAACTATATAAATCTAGAGCCGGGCAAATTGGCACCCATAACTCTATAGATCTAGAACCGGCAAAACAGGCACCTATATAGAACTATATAGATCTAGAGTGATTAACGGGGCGTTGCTGGTAGCTCCTACTTCTCTTTCTTTTACTCTTTCACTTATCTTTTATCTTGCTGTTTCCTTTTAATTCACCCTGTGATCACCGTAAATGGTGGACAGGGCAAATTTCAATTAATCAAACAAGAAGTCAGTCTCAGATTTGAAATTTGAAGCAGTGTGTAAATAATTACTATAGAAAAGGTGTATTGTTTTTTGTTTTTTATAAATATATGTGTGTGTGTGTGTGTGTGTGTGTGTTTGCTGTGGTTTCCTGTCACATCGTGATGTTTGTATTGCTCACGGCTTCATGAATGAGTCTCAGATGTTTTGTACTAAGACATTATCTAGAAAGTGTTACATGCGGCCTTTTGAATTGATGAATATTAATTTGCATTTAAAGTTATGATTGATAATATCTTTGAAATCAATCTTGAGAGAACCCTCTGAAATTTCAGAAATAATAAAAAAAAAATTTTTAATTTAAATTATTTTTTTTGGGGGGAGGAGGGGGTGCGTAAGCAAAAAATCAGTGATGCACGTCATAATAGTTGTCACTGATGGGTCATTGTGTCACGTAGGCAGAATCTGTGAAGCTCGTCACAAAAAAAAAATGGTTGTTATTTGATGGAACATTGTGTGACGTGAGCATAATCTGTGGTTTACGTCACAAAAATGATGCGATATCATTGTAATTTGTGACACACACGTCCGTCGTAAAAAAAAATATAATGACGCATGTAACATTTTCCTTTTGGTCTCGATCTTGTATTTTCACGTTTGTTTATTTGTTTGTTTGTTTCTTTCTTTGTTTATTGTGGGTTGTTGTAGTTGTTGTTGTTGTTGTTGTTGTTGTTGTTGTTTTTGTTGTTTTCTTATGTACTGTACGAGATCTCCTCATTCTTCGTTGACTGACTCTGTTGGCCACTCACCAATCCTACTTCCCCAGACTAGCCTGGATGAGTGTACTGACCCGTGGGGTATTCGTGTTGAGAGGGTCGAAATGTAAGTCGTGTAGCCTGGTCAGTGGTGGCCAGTAGCTCGGATTCTGGCGGAAGTTGTCGTCGTTGTTGTTGTTGTTGTTGTTGTTGAGGAGGAGGAGGAGGAGGAGGAGCTCTCCTCCACCAAGCCTCGCCCTCGCCCCTTGGTTTTCTTCGTGTCGTCGTCAATGCTTATTCCCCGAAGAATGGCTGGCATCTTGTCGTTATCATCACCATGACCATATTGTCGATATTTTACGTATTACTATATTATTTTTATTATTTATTGTTACTATTATTATTATCCTCCACTGTTTTGACGTTGTGGCTGCCTTTGGTGTGTTTGCGTGTCGTTTCGGTGTGTGCTTATATTAACCCTTTTATTTACACACAGAACGGGAGGGAGTTTTTTGTGATTTTTTGTTGTTTTTGTTTTGTTTTTTTTTTAACTCACGATGCTTGAGCGGCGGGTGGAGGGTGTTACTGGTAGGTGGGTGGGTTGGGGGGGGGGAGGGGTGTTCTTGTTTTTTTTTCTTTCTTTCTTTCTTCTTTCCTTTCTTTCCTGTCATTCTTTCATTTATCGTGCGTGAGGTTGGTTTGTAGCGACTACTAACTGGTATATAGCCTACCACCACTACTAGTTTCCTTTGATTAAAAAACACGCACACACACACACACACACAGACGCAACCCAAACCCATCTCTCACCTTGCTGTTTCTTCTTAATTCACCCCGAGATCACCACAATGGTGGATGATGGTCAAGTTCAATTAGACAAAACAAACAAAGTCACTTCTTGTTTATTATCTTGCTGTCTCCTCTCGTCAATTTTAATTCACCCCGAAGATCATTGCTTAGGGTAAATTTATATGAAGCAAACAAAGGAACAAACGGATGTGTATTTACGTTGCAATAGAATAGGCTAGGGTGTGAATAGACACTACAGACACGAGGAAGAGTTCAAAAGGGAAATAAGCAAGAATAAGAAGAAGAAAAAAAAAAAACAAACAAAAGAAAATGAGCAACTTCATGTTGAGCACAAAGGAGGTAAACAAATAATAAAAAACCCACCTTACAAATGAAATTGAGCAACCCAATGTTGACGAGAGTTTCAAAACTAAAATATATTTTTAATAAAAAGATCGATCTGGAGTTGAGTTTTATGATAAAGAATACGGTAAAACCTTGTTTCATTTGTCTTATGGGTCGTGAGCCAGAGTGTGTTTGTTGTTTGTTTTTTGTTTTGTCCTGTGCTGTTGGTTAAAATTTTTAGTGAAGTTTTATATTCATGAATGGGTTGATCAAATGTCACAGCTCATGAATTTTAAGACTGAATTTTGAAGTAAACTTTTACAGTGGTTGATATCCATTGATGTTTTGCTAAACATTTGAAAGTTCACATTTTGGAAAATCTTCTTGAAAATCGAACTGTAAAGACATCACCAATAATTGTGGGATCATAATCAATTGATTGAAGAGTTAAGTCAATGAAGCTTTTAGATTTTTGAGATACTACAACTTATTACATATCTGACGATGAAGAGAACAGTGAATTTTAACCTACGCATTATTATGTAATCCTTACCGTGTACTAGATTTCTATATATAGTTAATGAAGATAATTTATGTAAGTTTATTTAGACCTTTTGGAACGTTTTCGCTTTGCTCTTGTTCTTCCTCCTCCCCTCCTCCTCCTCCTCCTCCTCCTCCTCCTCCTCCTCCTCCTCCATTTCCTAGCTCCTTATTCCTCCTCCCCTCCTGCTCCCCTCCTTCTTCCTCTCTCCCTCTTCTTCTTCTTCTTCTTCTTCTTCTTCTTCTTCTTCTTCTTCTTCTTCTTCTTCTTCTTCTTCTTCTTCTTCTTTTTCTTCTTCTTCTTCTGCTTCTTCATCTTCTTCTTCTTCTTCTTCTTCTTCTTCTTCTTCTTTTTCTTCTTCTTCTTCTTCTTCTTCTTCTTCTTCTTCTTCTTCTTCTTCTTCTTCTTCTTCTTCTTCTTCTTCTTCTTCTTTTCTTCTTCTTCTTTCGTCTTCTTCTTCTTATCTTCTTCTTCTTTCTTCTATCTCTTATTCTTCTTCTTCTTCTTCTTCTTCTTCTTTTTTCTTCTTCTTCTTCTTCTTCTTCTTCTTCTTCTTCTTCTTCTTCTTCTTCTTCTTCTTCTTCTTCTTCTTCTTCTTCTTCTTCTCTCTTCTTCTTCGTTTTCTTCTTCTTCTTCTTCTTCTTCTTTTGCTCTTCTTCTTCTTCTTCTTCTTCACTGTAGGCATTACTTGTTGGTTTTTCTTCTTTCCTTGACTCTTTCACTGTGTTCTTATCGTTGTTCTGTTCCGTCCTAATTCACCCTAAGACCAATCATCTCTAATGTAATGGTGAAGTGGCTTACAAATTTGCAATACACAAGTAAACAAAACAAGACAAAGAGATGTTCCTCTATTTACTGACCAAACTCGATCCCTGAGCATGTGATGTAATATGAACATGCGGCACACAATCTCAAAAATTAAATGCGAATAGTATTTTCTTTTTTTAAAAATTAAGTTTGTAAAACAATGAAATTAACACTTTATTTTTTTAATAAAGAGATATTGATATTATGAAAGTATTCTTCTTAAATAATGTGTAATTGAAATTGATTTCACATGTTTTGGACGAGGTTTTTTTTCAAAATTTTTGGTTTTTTTGTGGTTCTTTTGGTTTTTCGTTGTTTTGTTGTTAGTTGTGTTGTTTTTTGGTGTTTTGTTGTTGGTTTCATTAATTGACTGTCATTTTTCTCCCCCATTACAGTAAAGACGTCAGCCTTCCCGTCCAACTCCAGAGAGCCATGGCTGACGAGGAGACAGCTTCCCGTGAGGCCAGAGCTAAGGTCAATTGCATTCACACTCATCATAGACATACACACACATACATGACACACACACCTCCACATGTTGTGACACACAGTCAAACACATTACATACCACGTTTTGACATGACACTTTGTTCAGACAATTTATAATCTCACATGTTCTTGACATACACACATGGTTGTGACATTTACAGCTAAACACACACGCGTACAGACCACATTTGTGAACACAGTCCAACTAACACACACACACTCACACACACCGATTTACCACATTAATGTGAAAGTACATTTCAAACACACATCACATACATCATTCAGAAATATAAATAAATATGTCATGTCCACAGAATTTAACCTCACTGTGCTATCGCTGAATCAAGAAATGAAATGGAGAATATTAATTTCCTACATCACATGAAAATGAAGATAGACTGAAACATACATACAGACAGACATCAGACAGTCAATAGCCAGAGACATACACACAATTGGCGGAATCTACCTAAGCGTTTTTGTTCAAACGATTTCTTCTGTCAAATGTAAAGTATTTCAAGCACCATGATCCCTCTAACTATCATGTCATCCATCCAGCTCATCTCCTTTCATCTAACCATCATGCATTATCCCTTTCATTTATCCTTTCATCTAACCATCCATCCATCCACCCATTTATCCTTTCATCTACCATCATGTCATCCATCCATAGCATCTATCCTTTCATCTAACCATCATGCCATCCATCCATCCACCCATCTATCCTTTCATCTAACCATCATGACATCCATCCATCCACCCATTTTATCCTTTCATCTAACCATCATGCCATCCATCCAACCACCCATTTATCCTTTCATCTAACCATCATGTCATCCATCCATCCACTCATCTATCCTTTCATCTATCCATCACTCCATCCACTTATGCATCCATTCCCAAGACACATGCCATTTCATCCATGTAAACCATCATCCATCCATCCATCCACACATGATATCCTTCCATCCAACCATCATCCATCCATTCCATCCATCCATCCATCCATCCATTTCATCTAACCATCCATGCCATCCATCCATCCACCCATTTTATCCTTTCCATCCAACCATCCATCCATCATGCACATCCATGTTATCCTTTCATCTAACACACATACCACATATAATCCATCCATACATCCATCCATCCATATATCCTTTCATCTAACCATCATACCATCCATCCAATCCACCCATCCATCCTTTCATCCATACATACATGAAGCTTGTCATCCATCCATCCACCCATTTAATCTTTCATCCATCCATCCATGCACTTCCACCATCCAATGCATCCATCCAGCATGATATACCATCTATCCGTCCATCCACCCATATATCCTTTCATCTAACCATGTTGCCATCCATCCCATTCATTCATTCATCCATCCATCCAGCCACATATGATGTTCATCCACATGTCATCCATCCATCATATCATCCATCCATCATATCCATCCATCCATCCATCCATCCATCCATGATATCCATCTATCAGGTCATCCATGCATCTATCCCATTCATCCATATCCATCCATCATACATCCTTTCATCCATCCATCATCCATGCATCCATACATCCATCCATCCATCATCTTTCATCTAACCATCCATCCATCATCCATCATTTATCCATCCATCCATTCCATTCATCTAATCCATCCATCCATCCATCCCATCCATCCATCCATCCATCCATACATCCATCCATCCATCCATACATACATCCATCATACCTCATCATCCATACATCCATCCATCCATACATCCACATCCACCCATCCATATCATCCATACATCCATCCATCCATCACATCCCATCCATCCATCCATCCATCCATCCATACATCCATCCATACATCCATCCATCTATCCATCCATCATCCATCCACCCCATCCATCCCATCCATACATCCATCCATCCATACATCCATCCATCCATACATCCATCCATCCATCCCATCCATCCATCCATACATCCATACATCTATCATCCATACATCCATCCACATCCACATCCATCCATCCATCCATCCATACATCCATACATCTATCATTCCATCCATCCATACATCCATCCATCCCATACATCATCCATACATCCATCATTCATCCATCCATCCCATACATACATCTCATCCATCCATACATCCATACATCCATCCATCCATACATCCATCCATACATCCATCCATACATCCATCCATACATCCCATCATACATCCATACATCCATCCCATACATCCATCCATCCATACATCCATACATACATACATCCATCCCATACATCCATACATCCATACATCCATCCATCCATCCATCCATACATCCATCCATACATACATCCATACATCCATCCATACATCCATACATACATACATCCATCCATCATCCATACATCCATCCATCCATACATCCATCCATCCATCCATCCATCCATCCATCATCCATCCATACCATCCCATACATCCATCCATCCATACATACATACATCCATACATACATCCATACATCCATCCATCCATACATACATACATCCATACATCCATCCATCCATCCATCCATCCATCCATACATCCATACATCCATACATACATCCATCCATACATACATCCATACCCACCGACATCCATCCATGCATCCATGCATCCATGCCATCCATACATCCATCCATCCACCCAATACATCCCATCCATCCACCCATCTATCCATAGCAACTTGCTAGGCTTAGTGTCGTACTAACTTATCACACACGTGACCTTCCGTGAGCTGTAGTACTGCGGTCTACTGGTACGCCCTACCTCTTACTCTTTGAACTATTTCACTTATCTTTCATCTTGTCTTTCATCTTGCTGTGTCCTCTAAATTCACCCCTAAGGTCACTGCATGTGGTCCACCTCCCCAAATTCAAGAGATCATTGCATGTGGTCCACCTCCCCAAATTCACCCCTAAGATCACTGCATGTGGTCCACTCCCAAATTCACCCCTAAGGTCACTGCATGTGGGCCACCTCCCAAATTCATCCCTAAGATCACTGCATGTGGCCCACCTCCCCAAATTCACCCCTAAGATCACTGCATGTGGTCCACCTCCCCAAATTCACCTAAGATCACTGCATGTGGTCCACCTCCCCCAAATTCACCCCTAAGATCACTGCATGTGGTCCACCTCCCCAAATTCACCCCTAAGATCACTGCATGGTCCACCTCCCCAAATTCACCCCTAAGATTATTGAATGTGGTCCACCTCCAAATTCCAAATTCACCCCTAAGATCATTGCATGTGGTCCACCTCCCCAAATTCACCCCTAAGATCATTGCATGTGGTCCACTCCCAAATTCACCCTAATATCACTGCATGTGGTCCACTCCCCAAATTCACCCCTAAGATCACTGCATGTGGTCCACCTCCCCAAATTCACCCCTAAGATCACTGCATGTGGTCTACCTCCCCAACACCCTCCCTCCTCCCTCCTTTCTTTGATATCATTGACCACCAACTGTCCTGGCCATATCTAGGGTTCAAATCTTAATCGTCACAACTAAGGTGGTCTCAGGTTTGTCTCGGTAGGATTTTTAATTTTGCGCAGACTGCCCTGTAAACAGCCAAGGGATCTTTAACGTGCATACATAGTGTTTTGATCTGCACACAGGACCTCCTTTTTATCGTCCGTCTCCGATGGGACTAGATGTCTATCCACCTACCTGGACCGGGTGGGAGGGGGGGGAGATTTTGCTCGAAAAACTCGAGAAAATTGTTTAACCGTTGGCGGGGCTCGAACCCACTGCCTTTGGGTTGAGAAGCCGGACTTCCGAGCCCCACCCCCACCCCCCCCCCCAAATAGGAAGCACTCCCCACTTTTTAACCAGGGTATTAAGGATTATTTTCAGATACGAACCCATCACACGACATTTTGTACCCTGAAGTTGAACAATGTGGCCTTTTTTCTTTTTCTTTTTTTAATCCGAGGGGCCATGAAACGTCTTGCCTTTTCCACCTTTCGTTTGACTTAATGTATCTTGATGTTTTCTGGGGGGTTTTCACCCTGAGATCACCGCAAATGGTAGACGGGGGTAAATTTCAACGAAACAAAACAAAAAGAAGAAACGAGAAAAAAAAGATCTCGTGTAGTGAAAGAATCCACTGTGGTGGGAAATAGCAAACGTGCTACCTAACAACACATACCCCTACCCCTTTACCGAGCTCAGGGCTAATATTAGACGCGGGTGGAAACAAACAAACAAACAAACAAAAAAACAAACAAACACACAGAACAAGCTATCAGTTCCATCTCTGGTATCACCGTCGATGAGTTCTCAATATACAGGAACGTTTGTTGGCCAAATTTCACCAGAAACAGCAAACGATAACTAGAACGAGAGATGGTGGTTGACGGGAGGTGCTGAAAGATCCTACTTGTTTCTTCTTTTCACCCTTCAACTTATCTTTCATCATGCTGCTTCCTCTCAGTTCTCCTTAAGATCACCGCATGTGATGAACAGGGTAAATTTCATTAAAACAAACAAACCAGAACGAGATAATTGTGTATAACAGGCATACTACACCCCGGGTGGTACCAACTACGATTATTAGATCGGGTTAGTATTCAATTCTGAGGTTACGCAGGTAGGCACGAAGTGCGAAGGTACCATTCCAACTTTTTGATTATCCGGTTTAACCTGTTCAGCGGACTAGCTGAATGAAAACGATACTCACACGGACGGGGAAACAAATGAAGTTCACGTTGATTCAACGTCACTTTTTGGCTGACCATTTTCTCAAACAAAAACGATCTAGGGGAACATGATTTAAAGCCAACACGCAAAATATTGTTACTCTTAATAGCCTATCAACAGAGAATCAATAGGAGAATCCAGGTGAGAGGATTTGAAGGGAGGTCTAGATTTAGAACTAAGGAGAAAAGATCGACTAACTCATAGATTTATACAATATCAAGAGAAGATATATATATATGAAGAATATATATATATATATAGAAGAATGAAAGGAAATATATGCGACGAATAGGCGAATATAGGCGGATATATATAGGCTATATATAAATGTCTGAAGGGTCGGACTAGATCGCGTCTCACTACACAAAGGATCTTCTCTCATGATCGTCTTTTCCCTACCATGTTATCAGCAAACCCATTGTCGATGAATTATTGCACTCTCTGGTAGCCGTGGACTGTCAATGTCCATTTGGATCGCACTTGCTATGGGTCACACTGCGCCTGTCCACCTTTCAGCCGCCATCAAACATTGATGAGGCCCGTAGCGATGACGTCGTTGTTTCTTATAGTCTGCCATCTTTTTGCTGTTCTTGATGTGCCATGACCGGAACAGGGTAGAGTTCGATCATCAAACGCCTTTCAGTTTCACTATAGTAACAGGATTGCCTTGCAGGCTGACCACCAGATGTTCGCCCAATCAGAGCGCTTACACAATGCCAGTGTTCGCTCAGCCATGCTAACTGCGTGCAGCTGAAACTCGGGAAGAATCAATAGGAGAATCAATAAGAGAATAGGGAACAGGTGAGGAGGATTTGAAGGAGGTCTAGATTTAGAACTAAGGAGAAGAAGTATTTCACATACAACAGGAAGATGGAATTTCCGATAGGAGGTCGCAGTAAGCACCGGAAGATTTAATTACAATGAAGTGTTCAAGAGAAGATGATGCAGCGGATATGATTGTGTCATGAAGAATACGAGGCACACTGCCATAGCCTTGACACGGACACCTCAAGGCCAGCGAGGGCAGGAAGATCAACAGGAACATGGCGAAGGACGAAAGTAGAAGAAGAACGAAAGGAAATAGGAACGCCATGTTCAATCAAAACGACAGAATTCAGGCGAATGGCCCAAGGCGGATATGATGCATAAGAGGCGTTATGTTGGCGCCTTGTCTCTCTCTCTCTCTCTCTCTCTCTCTCTCTCTCTCTCTCTCTCTCTCTCTCTCTCTCTCTCTCTCTCTCTCTCTCTCTCTCTCTTTCTTTCTCTCTCTCTCTCTCTCTCTCTCTCTCTCTCTCTCTCTCTCTCTCTCTCTCTCTCTCTCTCTCTCTCTAACAGCTCCTCCATTAAAAGGAAGCTGATGGATATACGAGAAAGACAGACAGACAGACAGACAGTTTTTGATTTTTAAAGTCCCTTATGTAGTGCCTGACGCCAACATACGAACGAAGAAGTCTTCTTAACTGTGTTCAATCAAAACTTTGAACTCCTTACCTACAGATACCTCTCTCTCCTGCTCCAGGTAGGTGTGGTGACACCTAGCTTTTTTTCTTTTCTTATGTTATCATAAGCACGTAAACACATGTCATGATATGTCATTCTCTCTCTAAACATCATGCATAACAAAACGGGGTCAAACAAACACAGGACTCCAAGCTTATTAGTCTTTATCTTCACGAGAACACATGTCATGATATGTCACTAAACATCATGCATTTTAACAGACGGACTCCAATGGGACTTATTAGTCTTTATCTTCACGACAAGAACACATGTCATGATATGTCACTAAATATTATGCATAATCATATTTATCAAAACGAGAAAAAAACAGTTTCAAGGATTATCCGAACTCCTTTGTCATTGCCTTTTACCCGTAAACATGTTTTAAAGTAGTGTTGTGATAAGAAGGCAACACAGGATCTTAAAACGACTCCAAGAAGCATGACGACAGACAGAGTATACTGGGAGGGGGGGTAGATTACGGTCGAATTTTAACACATTTCAGCAAATATTTACAGAACTGATTTTTAAAGTCCCTTGCTGGACTACGTGAGTCCCCCCCCCTCCCAGGGTCCCCCCAAACACACATGGAAAACAGTCGTTAATATTCTCAGCCTAGAACCTTGATCAGAACTTTGTTTGGCTTACCCTACCTAGGAATGTTCCACCATGGTGAGCGGTTATTTCTCAACAAACAAATGACATCCAGGCAATCAAAATTAATAAACGGCCAGAGAGGAGCTCCAAGATCATTTTTGAGTATGGGGCTTATTTTACTCACGAGAACACCTAGTCAATGTGTCAAAAAGTTCCTGTTCTTGTCTGGTTATCTAGATCTGTGAACACTTAACACTTTTCTTTGGGACTCGAAAAAAATAGAGGCAAGACTTCTCAATGTCATTTGTATATCGATCAGGACTTTCACGTCCCCTTCAACGGTAATGTCACTCAAATTTTCACGGCATATTTAAGCCCCCACCCCCTCCCTGCTCAGGTATTGTGGTTCGACACCTAGTTCCATCGGAAACGGACGATAAACATACCACGTCATTTAACAGAACAACACTCTGTTTACACGCTGACCCTTGGCTGTTTATTTGAAAAAGTCCTACTGCTGACCACCCACGCTCAACTCTTTGAAGAAGCATGTTCAACTATTTGAGAGATCTAGAAATAAAAAATACTAAATACGTACTCAATTTACCGCTGAGGAGGTCAATTTACAAATATTTACAGAATTCAACCTTTTGCTTATTTTACTCCCTTTTTTTAACCCCACTCATATTCATAATCATTGATATAAGCCTCTGTTCCCATAATGCAATCCTGTACACTGTATGCACTGTCTTCAACTTTCACATGGCACAGCACCTGAATATATTTATCTTGTGAGCTATTATATTAGTATTCGTATTAGTATTAGAATTACAATCCTACCACCATCCACCACGTCCTCTGAGGTCAGAGGGTAAATTCCTCCTTACCACATCTATTGAGATGGCTCTCTCTCTCTCTCTCTCTCTCTCTCTCTCTCTCTCTCTCTCTCTCTCTCTCTCTCTCTCTCTCTCTCTCTCTCTCTCTCTCTCTCTCTCTCTCTCTCTCTCTCTTTCTCTGTCTCTTCTGTGTATCTCTCCTCTCCCTCCCCTCTCTCTCTCTCTCTCCCTCTCTCTCTCTCTCTCTCTCTCTCCTCTCTCTCTCTCTCCCTTCTCTTCCTCTCTCCCCCTCTCTCTCTCCCCTCTCTCTCTCTCTCTCTCTCTCTCTCTCTCTCTCTCTCTCTCTCTCTCTCTCTCTCTCTCTCTCTCTCTCTCTCTCTCTCTCTCTCTGGACAATGCTGATAGGTCCTACTTGTTTCCTTTCCTACTTTACAAAACTTCGAAAAGCTTGCTAACTGTTATGCCCTGACAAGATCAAAAATGGTGGATGGAGGGGAGGGGGGATATCAAAGAAACAAAACCATGTCTCCCCATTGCCATGCTAACCTCAGGGCCATGAAGAAGGTGATGATAGATGCTTTTCGCACTGGCACACACACACACACACACACCACCGAAGAAAGAATCGAATCGAATCAGTTGGAGTTTTTATCGATCTCTTCCTGTTGTTTCTGTGCGAGTGTGGGTCCATCAGTAATTACATTGACAAACATTTGTTTTCTATTCGTGGCCGGCATGGCAGCACTGAACTGTGATATTGGTGTCCTCTGCCCAAATGTCTGTCCATTTACTTGTCTCTCTGTTTTTGGTCTCTCTATGTTGTCTGTCTGCTTGTCTCTTTCTTTTAAGTCTATCTGCTCTTGTCTGTCTGTTTCTTGTCTTTCCGTCTGTCTATCTGTCTGTCTCTGTCTCTGTCTCTCGCTCTCTCTCTCTCTCTCTCTCTCTCTCTCTCTCTCTCTCTCTCTCTCTCTCTCTCTCTCTCTCTCTCTCTCTCTCTCTCTCTCTCTCTGTCTGTGTCTGTGTCTATCTCTATCTGTCTCTCTCTCTCTCTCTCTCTCTCTCTCTCTCTCTCTCTCTCTCTCTCTCTCTCTCTCTCTCTCTCTCTCTCTCTCTCTTCTCTCTCCTCTGGCCCTCACACACGTAAACATAACAACTGGGTTAATAATAACATTACAACAACACAACATACCTCCTATCACGGGGAGAAAAAGAGGGGATGGTGTGGGGTGGTGGGGGAGCACCCGATACAAGAATACAAGGGAGATAAACAACAAGAAATTATATTCTATTCTATTCTAGTCACGTCCCTTACATTTTCATCCTTATTTTTATTCAATCTGATACAACCGAGGTTCCGCTTCGATGCATGTCGCTGGCTTCTCCTCTCTCTCTCCCTGGAGTGGCGGCACAGACAGCAGACTGCAGACAGACAATCTCTAGCGGCAGGGGATGGACACGCCTGTCAACTCGCACACACACATCACACACACACCACACACACATCGTGCACTTTCTATAATATTAATAATTGACAATTGGTGGAATATCGCATCCTGTCTGCTGGAGCATGACCTCTTTGCATGTTGTTGACTTCCCTAAATATATATATATATATATATTCGTATATATATATATATCAGAAACGAAAAAAAAATATCAAGACCATTATCCGAAAGATATATATATATATATATCGATATATATATATGCCAAGTAATTTGGTGGGGCAATCACAGGATATATATATATATATATATATTCTCTCTCGGGGGTCCTGAGAAAGTCCCGGCATTTATTTGCACAACATTGGACAAACCTAGTTTATGTAAATCTTGGATAGACAACAGCAGTTCATTCCCTTCTCATTGACAACATAAAAGTAGAGTCTAGCTAAGTATCGATTCGTTGAAGTTATCCTCATTTTTTTTTTTAAGAATCAAAACAAGCATAACTTTTTAGCATATCCGTTGTACTGCAGTTGGACTGTAATCTTGTAAAAGCTAGTAATTTTGGTACAAGATGGTGGTACTCATTTTAATCATCACAATGTACTCTATCCGAGAAAATGTACTTTTGACAAATTGTCCTGAATATTGTCTTAGACTCTTCATGGCACCAGGAAATTATCGCACCATATTCTGTGCACCTACAATAGAAAGACTCCATCCGAAATGAACATAAGGCAGACGGGGCAGTTTAAACAGGGTCGAGAAGAATTAATTGAGAGCCTCTTATTAGATGGTATGATGTTTCAAAGTATTATCCTATTTTTTTTTAGATTTATATGAGGGAAACAAAATTACAACTAACAACAGAAGAAATAAGTTCAAATGCGATTTTTCTCAAAATGTTACTGTTTGACAATGACGATTGCCTACTGTCCATTAGGCCTGTTTTTTTGTTTCTCTGTCTGTCTATGTGCTTGTTTATTTTAAGTCCGATTTCCCCCCCCCCCCCCCCCCCCAATAGCGATTTTCAATATTGTTTCAAATTTTGGCAAAAAGTATTATTTTGTGATGAAATCTGGATTGCTTGACTTGGAATTGAAATCCTGATGGACACGGTCGCAAAACTGTCACCTGGCTTTTTCCTTTCAAATATCAGGACTGTTTTCCTTTCAAATCTCTAGATTGTTTTCCTTTTAAATCTCAAGACTGTTTTCCTTTCAAATCTCAAGACTGTTCCTTTTCATCAGCTCATTTTCTCATTCTCATTCAACCACAGGTTATTGCTGCTGAGGGAGAGCTACAAAAGCTTCACGCGCCCTGAAAGAAGCCGATGTTTCAAAGTATTATCATGGTCCAATCACCTGCGGCCCTTCAGCTCCGTTTATTTTGCAGACTCTGAACACCATCTCAGCCGAAAAAGAACTCCACCATCATCTTCCCGCTGCCCATTGAGATGCTGCAAGTTTTTTTCATGAAGAAGTAAATAATTATTGAGGGAGAGCAAAAGCTTCACACGATGGAAAAGGCACGTGTTTGTTTCTTTCGGGCTGCCCATTGAGATGCTGCAAGTTTTTCATGGTAAATAAATTACACGATGGGGGTGTTTTGTGTTTGTGTGGCGTTTCTTTGACTGAGGGAGATTAGACGACGACCCGTGATTTTATGGGGCCCAGAAATCAGGGAAACCCCTGTGTTTGTTTGTTTCTTTCTTTCTTTCACCTCTTGTTCTGGGATGGTTGATGGTTTGGTTTTTGAGATGAAGAGCAAACGTTTAATGAAATGCTTCTTCGTCATTCATTTTTGTCATTTATTACCTTGACCTGCTCTGCTCATCATACATGTTGATAAATTCCTCCACCGTAAATTTGGGGGTGAACGATTTAGGAGACTTAACATTTTTGATGAGGGAGACAGGGTGTGGGGAGGGGGGGGGGGGGAGCGCGTTGGGATAAGAAGAACAGCCGATGGGAGAGCGATCTTGATTTGGGGGAGGGAGGGGGATTGATTTTTTTTGTGTCACTGGGTATTATTGTTAATGAATGAAATTGGACAGATTTGAAATTTACTTTTTCTTTTCAAATTATGCTGAATTACAGAAAAACAATACTGGGTTTGTTCCCCCTTTCTGTTTGAGTGGAAAGATTGAAAGAGCAACAACAACCATAATATTTCTAAATACATTGTATGCAACGTATATCATTCTTGATGGCTTGGTTAGGGAAAATTAATGTTTACTCTCTTTTTTTGTGAGCATAGGGTAAAGGGTTTGTTTGCTTTTGAGCAAAAGAAAGGCTGTGAAAAATGTTTTTAATGTTTCATATGACACCCCCCCCCCATCCCCTAATCCTCTCCTTTCCCACCCCACAACTTGTAAAAGAGGACCAAATTTTTCTGATAAAGAACACAGAATAAAAAAAAGATGAAAACAAATGTATTCAAATACCATACACACACATGCACACACACACACATGCATGCACACACACACACATGCATGCACACACACACATGCATGCACACACACTCACCACACATAAGGCTGAAAAAATACAAGTCATGTGTTGATAAGATTGATTAGTAATAGTAGTAGTATGGACATTTTTTATCTTATATCTGAAAGGCAAAATTTCTTGTGTGTTTACGCTGCCATTAATCAAAACTTATATAAAATACGTCCTTTGTTGAATTTAGCATTGAAACGGATATGAATTTTCGAGTTGAGCATTGAAACGGATATGAATTTTTGAGTTGAGCATTGAAATGGATATGAATTTTTGAGTTAAGCATTCAAACAGATAATGAATTTTTGAGTTTAGCATTCAAACAGATAATGAATTTTTGAGTTAAGCATTCAAACAGATAATGAATTTTTGAGTTAGCATTCAAACAGATAATGAATTTTTGAGTTAAGCATTCAAACGGATATAAATGAAACCACAAACCATGTGTTTAGCCGTTGCTTGTAATAACTAATGGTGGACAATATTAATCTTTTAGTTTTAGATTGAAAGGCCAAAAGTTTCAATTAGATCAGTTTGTGAATCAAAGCAAATTATTTGACTTTCAACTCATTCACGACTATCTCTTTCCCTCTCTCCCTCCCCCCCCCCCCTCTCCTTCCCATATATAGAGAAAGAGTCGTGTCTTTGTAATATTAATGGAATGATTAAGTGCACTTGCTTTCTCTTTTTTCTTCATTTTACTCTTCTTTTTAAAATACATATATATATAAATATTAATGAAAGCTATTGAACACATTATTTATGAATTTATTCTTGTGAGGAACAATTTGTTTTCAGTTTAACAGTAACGACAATCGATGGACTACCAACAACAACAAAAAAACAAAAAAAAACATAGACAAGAAGAAAAAAGCAAAAGAAAAAAATGAAAAAACCCGAAACAAAACAAACCCCCAAAGCAATCCATTTCAGCCATGCCTAAAAAATACAAAAACTCAAATGTTTGAGGAATTGCTGGATGTGTTTCGCAAGCTCACGTTTGTAGTTTTTTTGGTATTTGGACTATGTGGTTTTTAGTTTTCATTTTTATGGGTTGTTTTATCCACCCCCCCCCCCCCTCCCTCCCCTTGTTCATTATTTTAGTAAAACTAAAAACAATATTTTAAAAAAAAAGATCATCCAATTTCATCTTACAACTTTTTACAACTATCATACAAACCCTTGTTGTAATCCCTTTGTACAAGATTGTAAAAGAATAACAATGGGTGGAATTCACAAATTCACAAAGGCGTCCCAAGCCGAGCAATATGTGGGGGGAGGGGGAAACGACCAAAAAAACCCAAATCCAATAGTTTTTATGCGCTTTGATCCGTAGCCATGTTTTAGACTTGGTGGCAGATTGCCAGCTTGGCATATCTTTGTGAATTTGGCCCAAATGATGATGACAATAACATATTTACGCTCTGACCATGTCGCCTTATCTTGATACCAATGTTGTTTATTGTGTCTGTTGAGTTTTGTGATATATCTGTATGTCTCAAGTCTTTGTCGTCATTTATGTTCTGATGAAATTGATGAAAGTATATTTATTATTATTATTATTATTAGTAGTAGTAGTAGTAGTAGTAGTAGTAGTAGTAGTAGTAGTAGTAGTAGTAGTAGTAGTAGTAGTAGTAGTAGTAGTAGTAGTAGTAGTAGTAGTAGAAGTAGTAGTAGTAGTAGTAGTATTATTAGTAGTAGTAGTATTATTATTATTATTATTTATTATTATTAGTAGTAGTAGTAGTAGTAGTAGTAGTAGTAATAGTATAATTATTAGTATTATTATTATTATTATTATTATTATTATTATTATTATTATTATTATTATTATTATTATTATTATTATTATTATTATTATGTTGTTGTTGATGTTATTGTTAGTAATGATCTTATGAACTGATTTTTATCAGTTAGGCCTTTGTCAAAATAATTAATGTTAGTTGACATTAATGACATACAAACGCAAATCTGGCCTGCAGTGTATAAGTAGAATTTGTGTCATTATTTACAAAAAAATATTTTTAAACCACACCAATTGTTTGAGGACTGAAAGTACCTTCTTTTTTTTAATACTTGGCCTACTTCCTTTTCCAGGTAAGTCAGTTAAATAAAACAGAAACTAAAAGAAAAGAGGAAAATTAAAAGTGAAATGTATTTTTTTCTTTTTTTAGGAAAATGTTTGTTGTTAAGTTATCTGTCAAAATATCATATTAATTATTTATATTCTATAGCTTAAAGCGTATTTCTTGATAAATACATATATATGGAAAAGACATAATACTGATGGCTTATATAAAAACAATCAATGTAATTGCTGTATAAATATATATATATATATATATATATATATATATATATATATATGTGTGTGTGTGTATATATATATTATACATATAATATCTTCCTGTCAGTCCTGTTCCTGTTTTGATGATATATATATATATGGATATTAATTAACTGTGACCACATTTTGTTTCCTGGGCACCTTCCCTCTTCCTTCGCCACTATGAATGTTATGTTATATACAATATTAGACTATGACTTTGTCCCCTGTTAGGTGATGTGAGTTTTTGTCAAATAGGTAGCAACGGTTCTGGTTGTCTTGAAATAGCTTCAATAAAGAAATGATAATTCACATGTGACTGTTTGGTGTTATTTGGTTTTGTTTTGAAAGCCGGGTTTAAGTTATTCAATCGTTTCCTTGTTGATGTGATAATCATTCAATGCTCAATTAGTCTTCGTCACATGGAAATTCTGTGCAGAAGATTACGATTTTACAGAACTGTAAGGTAGAATTTATCATAACAAGCTGTGTTCGTTTAATTTAAAAAGAAATATTGTGTGTTTCAAGCATATCCTTTGGGGGTTTTCTTCTTCTTATGAGAACAGTTTTCATGCCACAATAGTATTTTGTCTACAGGCATGTAAACAGAATGAATGAAAAGAGAATTGCTAGATCAATATACAATATAAAATTGTCAAGGTAAAAAACCAAAAGGTAGACCTCTGAGAAAGTGGGACGAAGATATAGAAGTTAAAAGCACTAAATCAAAGAAATTTAACCTTCACAGAAGGAAACAGAAAATATCAGGACAGGGTAGCCTGGAGAAAGATCATTTTCGGGTATCTAAACCCTTACATCGAAGGTAGAATGGGAACTGAAAAAGATTGAAAGAAAGAAAGAAATACCATCACTTTTCTTGAACAGAAATCAGAGCATTCTACAAGCTAGGTCAATTTGACATGTGAAAGTCAATTTGACATGTGAACTCATCTTGCACACTTGGGACTCGTATTCTTCTATGTTTAATAATAATATATATAATATGAATATACATGTATTATGCTATTCTCACAAATACTGTTATAACATGTACATGTATGTACTATATGATTATTATAATATTTGACTTTTCCTCATCAAGATTTATTTTTCGTTTATTGAGACAATTGTTATCTAAATTGGATATGCGTGCAAAACATTGTTCATGAAATCAAGGCAGTTTTAATTTGTGGGGGAAGCAAAAAATATCTACCACAAAAATAAAAAACCCCATTTCTATCCTCATCAGAAATTTTTGCTGTAGAAGCAGAAGACGGATTGTGGAATTGTCATAATATTTTCTTTATTGATGAATGTTAGCCTTAATCATAACACGATAAAAGGATTTGTGTAAAATTGTCAAATCAGTTTCCAAATACTTGTTTTTGTGTTTTTCTTCTTTTTTTTTTCTTTTTTGTTATTGTTGATAATTTATCTTCATTGGAATCAGTAATTTTGTAAAAGAAGTACTTCAGTTCAACCCAATTACATAAACATGAAAGTATATTATGGATTTTTCTAACCAGATATTAATTGGGTATGGATTGGTGTCTTTGGTTTGTTAATCAGATATTTTAAGGCCGTAAGAAAGTTGGTTAAGATTTGAAATTCACAGAAGACACGACTGACAATTTAATACTTGAGACATGTCAATTTATTTAAAGGATTTTTTCAACAATTTAGACAATATTTGAAAACAAGACCAAATGATTTTTTGGCAGGATTAACCACTTATTTGTACTTTTACCTCATTTCGTATAATACTCCTTTTGATGTTTGTGTGTATTTTTTTTATACTAGACTTGTCAAAATTATCAATAATGTTCAGACCTTTTAAATTTCAAAATACATGAGATTATACCACAAGTACTGTGTTAAGAAAATTATTTATTTTGGTTCAATTTTATTATTATGATTTTTATCAAATTCTGCACCAGACTAAATTTACAATTTATCTACTTAATCTAGTTGGCTGTAGATCCTGTAAAAAGTGCCCCAACCAGTGTTCTGTTTGACCCATTAAGTTTGCCCCATTCAATTTTCTGTTCTTTTTTTATTTGGTAACTTTATTGTAGCTGACAATCAGAGATCACTTTTAATTTTTATTATTCTCAGCGACACTAAACACATGTATGATCTCTGGGAATTATGGCATAGAGTATAATAATTAATGCCTAGTTTTTTCACTCAGTAGCATTGGTGGTAGAGTGGTTAGGCTGCAGGACTAGGGATCATGAGATCCTGGGTTGAATCCTGACAACGCCAAACCTGACGGTGTGTTCTTTGGGAAAGACACTTAACAACATGCATTTTCCCCACTCGACCCAGGTGCAAAATTGGGTATGAGCGCTAGCTTGGTAGTACAATCCTGCGTCAGACTAGCGTCTTGTTCAGGAGGTGATTATCATCACCTGTTCCTCGTCACGCTATAGAAACGGGGATAAGCTCTGGCTCTATAGGCCGTAATGGCCTTGAAGAAACTTTACTTTTGCACTCAACGTTTACAAGACAGCAATTAGTACATCATGTTGTTCAATGATAAGATGAGTGATAGGAGAGTGAAGAAATACCGCTCAAACTGCAAACATTTCATTCCAAATTAGTAAAACTGTTGTTCAGTTTGATCAAGATCAAGGGGCAAATTTTTCATTTAAATAATAAATGGTTCACAGATTGTAGCACGGAAAAAACCCAAAAAACCCACGTTTTTTAAATTTTGTTATCAACTTATATCATATATGGTACTAATATTATAGTAATATCAGAAATGAAAATTAGAAATGTTTTGGATGTGTGATGAAACTCATGTCCTTTATAACTGTCTACATTTTAATCAGTTAACATATGAATGTGATTTCTCCTGTTCATGAACGGAAGCATCCTTATTACTGTAGTTGCCTATCTCATTAAAGTATTCTTTTTACTCTTGATTATCCTCTGCGTTTAGGGTGTGGATTTTATCATATTATATATATATATATATATATTTATAATTATATATATATATATGTGTTTGTGTGTGTACCATGTGGGTGTTGTTTTGTGTGTGTGTGCACGCATGCAAAAATGATGATAATAATCTGTTTTAAGTTTAAGAATAGAGCTAAAAGAATAAATAAATCAAGTCCCCAAACTCAATGGTAGCGTCAGTGGGCCATTGGTCAGACTGCTGGACTTTGGATCATGAGGTCCCTGATTCAAATCCTGGCAAAGCTAGGCCTGCCAACGTTGTGTTTGTTCCTTTGGAAAACACGTAATGAGCATTTTCATCACTCGAGCCATGTGCAAATGGGTAACATTAAAGCATTTTCATCACTTTACCCAGGTGCAAATGGGTAACATTAAAGCATTTTCATCACACTATCCAGGTTAAAATGGGTAACATTAAAGCATTTTCCTCACTCGACCCAGGTGCAAATGGGTAACATTAAAGCATTTTCATCACTCGAACCAGGTTAAAATGGGTAACATTAAAGCATTTTCATCACTCGACCCAGGTTAAAATGAGTAACATTAAAGCATTTTCATCACTTTACCCAGGCACAGATGGGTAACATTAAAGCATTTTCATCACTCTACCGAAGTTAAAATGAGTAACATTAAAGCATTTTCATCACTTTACCGAAGTTAAAATGAGTAACATTAAAGCATTTTCATCACTTTACCCAGGCACAGATGGGTAACATTAAAGCATTTTCATCACACTACCCAGGTTAAAATGAGTAACATTAAAGCATTTTCATCACACTACCCAGGTTAAAATGGGTAACATTAAAGCATTTTCATCGCTCGACCCAGGTTAAAATGGGTAACATTAAAGCATTTTCATCGTTCGACCCAGGTTAAAATGGGTAACATTAAAGCATTTTCATCACTCGACCCAGGTGCAAATGGGTAACATTAAAGCATTTTCATCACTCGACCCAGGTGCAAATGGGTAATATTAAAGCATTTTCATCACTCTACCGAAGTTACAATGGGTAACATTAACACATTTTCATCACTCGACTCAGGTGCAAATGGGTAACATTAAAGCATTTTCATCACTCTACCCAGGTTAAAATGGGTAACATTAAATCATTTTTATCACTCTACCCAGGTTAAAATGGGTAACATTAAAGCATTTTCATCACACTACCGAGGTTAAAATGGGTAACATTAAAGCATTTTCATTACTCAACTCAGGTGCAAATGGGTAACATTAAAACATTTTCATTACTCAACCCAGGTGCAAATGGGTAACATTAAAACATTTTCATTATTCAACCCAGGTGCAAATGGGTAACATTAAAGCATTTTCATCACTCGACCCAGGTGCAAATGGGTAATATTAAAGCATTTTCATCACTCGCACTTTCATTACTCAACCCAGGTGCAAATGGGTAACATTAAAGCACTTTCATTACTCAACCCAGGTGCAAATGGGTAACATTAAAGCATTTTCATTACTCAACCGAGGTGCAAATGGGTAACATTAAAACATTTCCGAGGTGCAAATGGGTAACATTAAAACATTTCCACTCGACCCAGGTGCAAATGGGTAACAAGCACTAGCTTTTGAGTAAAAACTTGCCCCAGACTATCGTCCTGTACAGGACGTGTTTATTATCATCTCTTCTGGGTCTATGGGTCGTAATGGCCTTGAGAAAGGGGGGTGGAGCTCGGTAATACAGAGGTGGTGGGTTTGAGCCCTGCCAGCGGTTGAAAACTGTTCTCAATTTTTTTTCGAGCAAAATATATCCCTGCTCCAGGTATGTAGATCGAAACCAAGTCCCATTGGAAACAGACGATTACATTGAGATCGAAACCAAGCCCCATTGGAAACAGACGATTACATTGAGATCGAAACCAAGTCCCATTGGAAACAGACGATTACATTGAGATCGAAACCAAGTCCCATTGGAAACAGACGATTAAATTGAGATCGAAACCAAGTCCTATTGGAAACAGACGATTAAATTGAGATCGAAACCAAGTCCTATTGGAAACAGACGATTAAATTGAGATCGAAACCAAGTCCTATTGGAAACAGACAATTACATTGAGATCGAAACCAAGTCCCATTGGAAACAGACGATTACATTGAGATCGAAACCAAGTCCTATTGGAAACAGACGATTACATTGAGATCGAAACCAAGTCCTATTGGAAACAGACGATTAAATTGGAGTGCTGTGAACAGATGACAACACTGTGTATATATATTAAAGTTAAAGATCCCTCGGCTGTTTGCAGGGCAGTCCGGGCAAAATTTGAAATCCTACAAAAACTCCCGAGATCACCTTAGTTGTGGATGTGGGTAAATCAAATGAAACCCTCTCACTCTCAGTTGATTAATTTCTATCTTCTTAGTTTTTATATCATCTGATTTGGTTTGATCTCTTATTGTTGTCTATTTTAGTTTTTCCTACTACTCTCCTTAGATTTTCATTTCAGCCGCTAGTACTCTACTGTATTCCCTACTGCCCAAGGTCCAGGTTTGACTGCCACTGCCATAGAGGAGAGTAGAAACATTAACAGTTAAGTAAAGTTCCTTGAGGCCTTGATAATAATCACCCCTAGACAGGATGGTAGTCTGACACAGTTTTTTTTGCTACCAAGCTAGTGCTTGTACCCATATTGCACCTGGGTCGAGTGGAGAAAATGTGTGTTATTAAATAATTATAAGTGTCTTTCCCAAGGAAAACAACGTCGGACCCAGCATTGCTGGAATTTGAACGTGGGACCTCTTGATCCCCAGTCCGGTAGCCTAACTACTCGGCCACCGACGCCACTGAGCTATAAATAGACTGCGTTGATGAATACTGAGCAGACCAGATTCGATGAAAGCGAAAATCGGGAATGATTGTATTGTAGTAGTACTAGTACTAGTAGCGCTGCTCTAAAGTCAAACCCATCATGCGTTTGCCGTGGAAGTGAGGAGAGAAGAGTAGATTGGTGCCCCTCTGATGTTGGCTAGGGTTTATATTATTATAATACACGTACAAGCATGCCCGTAGACAATGGTAATTATGAATACTCTTTTACCACATTCTTTTTGGGGTTTTTTCAACGATGAACTACACGATAGATCTAGGTTATTGGTGCAGGGTGACATCTAGTACCGATACAGTATTTTCTTAGGCGGGCTTTTCATTGCATATAAAAATATGGGAGTGATTATTGGGACCCGAGGTGTGAATAAACATTTTTGTCTATTCGGACCCGGGTTTCTTCCTCAGGATTTCGGCCCGCAATCTCGTGTGAGACGAGATTTCACTAGAACGCGATTTACCCAACCCAACGCTTACAAACAAACAATGAACTAGATCTAGAAGCGGACGGCATGTAGACATGGCATGTCAAGAAATAGAAATAAGCTGACAAGCGACATTAATTAGCACCAGTCATTCGCTCGACGTGCGAGGCGGAAGCGCGCGTCACGAATTATGAGATGACTATGACACGATTTCGTTGTGCTCCCAACTTGGCCAGATATTTTGTAGTTAGAGGTGCTTTACTTTCGGATATTGGTGTAATCGAGCTTACGTGCAGTATATATCCCTATATAACTATAACTCTAGTAAAAAAGCAGCGTTACATGCAGTAGCCTATGTACATGTATCCCTATGTAACTCAAGTAAAGCAGCTTTACCTATCTGAGATGAAGCACTAGGCCTAGAGTTATGTATGTAATAGGGATATACCGCCCTAAGCTGTAGGAAAAACCGGGTCCGAATAGACAAATTTTATTATTCCGTCGGTAAGAAAAGACGGGTCCCAATAGACAAATTTTATTATTCCGTCGGTAAGAAAAGACAGGTCCGAATAGACAAATTTGTTTATTCACACCCCGGGTTCCAATAATCACAGCCAAAAAATATATAATGACCGGAAATGAAGGAATGAGTAACAGTAACAGTAAAGTTTTGTGGATCGCAGGCAAAGCAATCTTTTCCCAATCAATCAAAATACTGATTTGACCAAAGAGTTTATTCGCTAAGACTACTAAGAGCAAAAAATCAGGTTATTTGAAATCTACTGTGAAATATGGCGGTTGTGGGTGCAGTGGTTCCTGAGATTAGAGGGGTCAAAGTTTGAAATGTACAGTTTCATATTAAGCTTGCCCGTAGACAATGGTAATTATGATTTCTCTTTTACCACATTCTTTTTTTTTTTTCAACGATGAACTACACGATAGATCTAGATCTAGGTTATCGAGTGCAGGGTGACATCTAGTACCGATACAGTGTTCGATACTTAGGTTAGGCGGGCTTTTCAATGCATATCTAATGACCGGAAGTGAAGGAATGAGTTACAATAACAATACAACATTTCGTGGATCGCAGAGAAAACAATCCTTTTCCAATCAATTAAAATACTGATTTGACAGTATTGATAGACACAAACAGTGGGGCAACAGGCATGTCGAAAGGGAAGGAAATGTCATTGAGTAACATTATTAAAGCCCCATAGGAACAGAGACGAGACAAATACGGGTATCACTATCAGGAATAGGCTAATAATAGACAGAAAAAAAATCCTGGCCACCATTGGGGATGGAACCCGCGACCTCTCTGCGTCAACACAAATCGCCTCGCCATGAAAAGTTAGTGTGCTACCAATATCCCGAGCTGCTCCCACCACTCCCACCACTTGTGCAAGTTGAAAGTGATTCCCAGTTATATTATAATATAGAGCTCCCACCACTTGTGCAAGTTGAAAGTGATTCCCAGTTATATTATAATATAGAGCTCCCACCACTCCTACAGGTTGAAAGTGATTTCTAGTTATAATATTGAGCTCCCACCACCTTGTGCAAGTTGAAAGTGATTCCCAGTTATAATATGAGCTCCCACCACTTCTACAAGTTGAAAGTGATTCCCAGTTATAATATAGAGCTCCCGCCACCTTGTACAAGTTGAAAGTGATTCCAAGTTACAATATAGAGCTCCCACCACTCCTACAAGTTGAAAGTGATTCCCAGTTACAATATAGAGCTTCCACCACTTCTACAAGTTGAAAGTGATTCCCAGTTATAATATAGAGCTCCCACCACTCCTACAAGTTGAAAGTGATTCCCAGTTATAATATAGAGCTCCCACCACTCCTACAAGTTGAAAGTGATTCCCAGTTATAACATTGAGCTCCCACTACTCCTACAAGTTGAAAGTGATTCCCAGTTATAATATAGAGCTCCCACCACTCCTACAAGTTGAATGTGATTTCTAGTTATAATATGAGCTCCCACCACTTCTACAAGTTGAAAGTGATTTCCAGTTATAATATAGAGCTCCACCACTTCTACAAGTTGAAAGTGATTCCCATTCCCAGTTATAATATGAGCTCCCACCACTCCTACAAGTTGAAAATGATTCCCAGAGTTATAATATTCAGCTCTCAGCACTTCTGCAAGTTGAAAGTGATTCCCAGTTATAATATGAGCTCCCCACCACTTCTACAAGTTGAAAGTGATTCCCAGTTATAATATAGAGCTCTCAGCACTTCTGCAAGTTGAAAGTGATTCCCAGTTATAATATGAGCTCCCACCACTCCTACAAGTTGAAAGTGATTCCCAGTTTTAATATGAGTTCCCACCACTCCTACAAGTTGAAAATGATTCCCAGAGTTATAATATTGAGCTCCCAGCACTTTTACAAGTTGAAAATGATTCCCAGAGTTATAATATAGAGCTCCCACCACTCCTACAAGTTGAAAGTGATTCCCAGTTATAATATAGAGCTCCCACCACTCATACAAGTTGAAAGTGATTCCCAGTTATAATATAGAGCTCCCATCACTTGTGCCAGTTGAAAGTGATTCCCAGTTATAATATAGAGCTCCCACTACTTCTACAGGTTAAAAGTGATTCCCAGTTATAATATAGAGCTCCCACCACTCCTACAAGTTGAATGTGATTTCTAGTTATTATATTGAGCTCCCATCACTTGTGCAAGTTGAAAGTGATTCCCAGTTATAATATAGAGCTCCCACCACTTCTACAGGTTAAAAGTGATTCCCAGTTATAATATGAGCTC
>JAXRKP010001438.1:42500-75000 GCA_037039925.1 Doris montereyensis
AGGTACTACTGTAATGTATTTATTCGTCAATGTTCAACAGTTGTTTAAAATAATACTAGGTTTAGATCTAGAGAAAATTGTAGTCGAGGCTACTGAGGAACGAACTGTCAGTGAATATGACTGCTAGTCATGACTGGATTCGTGCGAAAGACCTTGCTAATGAAATTCCTTTTTTAGGGAGCGTAGTTAGCTCGATTGGTAGCAGTACAAGCTTTCTTTTCATGGCGAGGCGATGGGGCCGATGCAGAGGTCGCGGGTTCGATCCCCGTGGTGGCCTGTATTTTTTTCTGTCAATCCTTGTGTTTGTCCCGTTTTCTTCTGTATTTTAGTGAGGGAGTCGAATAAATAACAATCTTACATCATAATCATATGACAGATCACCATGCTCCAATTATCTCAATAACCTGATTTTACGCCGCTCAACCATAACATTACCCTAGTTTTACTACAATAACAGTGCTATAGATCTAGATGCCAAGCTGAGAGGCAGGACCCAATCTATACGCCATAGCCAACATCGGATCCTCAAAGTCTGGGTTTGAATCCTGCCAATTTGACACTTGACACAATCTTCCTAAAATGAAAGATTGGGTAAAGACATCTATTAACAGAATAACAATCATAATATGCATTTCCACTACACACTCCAGATGTGGCTGCCAAGATCAGCCGGCAAGCAGTAAAACATTCGAACATTCGACGCACCTGTACCGGTCCTAAAAACTATCGTCTTGTCTATAATATGATTTAGATCTAGATCTAGATGTAATATTATTATGTATGTGAAATAAGCATCCAGGCAGTGGACAGTTAAGCACCTGTACGGGGAGTAGATGATCCCGCCCTCCACGAGTCTCCTGTTGCCTTGCAGGCGGGTCTTAACCGACCAAAAGCTAAGGGAGTTAACCATGACAGAAAACAACCTGCTGCCTTGCAGGCTGGTCTTAAATGACTAAAGGCTAAGGGAGTTAACCCTGACATAAAATAACAACCTGCTGCCTTGTAATATGCCAACAAGCATGGAAGTCCGAACGTGCCAGACGACTGGAAAAAGGGAATAGTAGTACCAATACATAAGAAAGGATCAGCTATGGAATGCTCAAACTATAGAGGGATATCACTACTTAGCGAAAAGTATATGCCAGGATACTCGAAATGAGACTAAGGAAAAGAGTAGAAGATCAGATTGAAGAGCATCAGAGTATATTTAGACCAGGAAGAAGTGTATAAGACCACATATTTACAATTAGACTAATAATAGAAACATTTCTTGAGAGAAACATTGACTTGCACCTGTGTTTTATTGACATAGAAAAAGCATTTGACGCTGTGAGGTAGGACAAACTATGGCATTCTTTAAAAAAACACAATGTAGAGTAAAATTTAATAGAAGCCATTAATAGTTTTCACAATAAACCAACATGTGCAGTGAGAGTAGCTGGAAACATATCTGCAGAATTTGATGTAGATATAGGAGTAAGACAGGGTAAAATCAGAAGGTGACCTTCAGTCGAATATCACCATTATGAACAATGAACCAAATAAAAGAGGAATGAGAGTACATGCAAAAAAAACCAAAACAATGCTAGTAACTAGGAAGCTAAAACACAAAATTTTTAATTGGGCAGGGAGAATTTAGAACAAGTTCAAAGCTACAATTACCTAGGAGTAATGATTAACTCAGACGGAAAACTAAGAGAAGAAATCAGCCAGAGAATCAAAAAAGTGCAATATATAAGCATCTAGGAAAGGCATTTGTAGGTAAGCAAGAATAATTGTCAACAAAAACCAAAACAGCAGTAAACAATACAGTTTATTGTCCTACTCTCCTCTATGGCAGCGAAACTTGGACTTTAGACAGTAGAGAATACAGTAGAGTACAGGCAACTGAAATGAAATATCTAAGAAGATTAGTAGGGAAAACTAAAAGAGACAAAATCAGAAACACAACAATAAGAGAGCAAACCAAAGCAGAGGACATAAAAACTAAGATAGAAACAAATCAATTGAGATGGTTTGGGCATGTAAACAGAATGAATGACAATATAATAATAATAGCTAAATCAGTATACAGTGTTAAAGCCCAAGGTAAAAGACCAAAAGGCAGACCTCGCAGAAAGTAGGAAGAAGATATAAAAGAGGCATTGAAGCATAGAAATTTCACTTTTTGGGAAGGAAACAGAAAATTAACTTTTTGGGAAGGAAACAGAAAATGCCAGGACAGGACATCCTGGAGAGAGATCATCTCGGGCATCTGAACCCATACACCCAAAGGTAGAATGGGAACTGATAAATAAATAAATAAATAAATAAATAAATATTACTGCTTGTTGCAATTTTCGCGATAGAAACATGGATAATCCGCCCTACTTACTTTAAAGGATTTTATGAAATGGAGAGGTGTACAACTTAATTTGAGCAGATAAATAACAAAGGCCGACAACATCAAGTCGGAGAGGGGAGTTAACTCAGCTGAAAATGGTTAATGAGACGGAAATTACTGTAATTTGAATTAGAGCTGTAAAAATACGTTAAAACACACAGCATATCACTCGATAATGTTGAACAATTCTCACTACATTTCTTGTAACCATTCAACGGAACATTTACATTCATTCTTATGCTTTAAATACGTTAAAAAAAAAGCTTTATGCATACATTTGACACCAACTAAAGAGAACGCTGGTTTAAAGCTCTGTATAAATACAACTTGTACGCTGCGACTATATCGGTCGACTATATCGGTCGATAGCATCCCTTGCTGTAAGGCTCTCCGTCGTGGCACACCTCTATTAATCAACACCACAGTTGCGTTGTAACGTGTGGAGTCCATCGAAACATCAGTCAGTAGACAGATCGACAGCCACAGTTTCTTGACACTCAGTGTCAGTGGAAATCCACTGATCCTGAGTGTCAATCACTGTAGCTGTCGATCTGTCGGGTGTGGCACAGTGTCCCGTATGCACATATGAAAATCCGTTCACGTTCACAAACATACTAGATATTAGATCTAGGTAACGCCTTTGATTTGGCTAGATCTAATATCTAGTATGTTTGAGAACGTGAACGGATTTTCAGTGTTGCACACGGCGTCATGGAGTTCCGTAAAGCGAGTGAGTGTGTTGCGACGACCTCCTTCCGATGTCTTCCGATCTTCTTACTTTTTAGTCGTTAGATGATAGATCTGCATGGGATTTGAATAATTTGATCTAATAATATTATTAATTGGATATTATCTACAACAAGCTCATATATGATGTGATACATGATCTATGTATAATCTATTTAAATCTAGATCTATGTATTGCCATCACGCTCTTTGCAGTCAGTACCTTTTAATAATAATAATAATAATAATAATAATAATAATAATACATGTGATAATAATAATATATAAATATGTGTGTCTATCAACATGTCTGCGTCTATAAACTTACTTCTGTGTATATATGTATGTTTTGTAGGCCTATGTATGTATGTACATGTAGCATATAATAATATCTATAAGATTGTATGTATATATGCATGTAGTATATATATGTGTTCATGTATGAATTATGCGTATGTCACTGTTGTATGTATGTATATATTTACATATATACGTTTATAACGTATATTATGTCTATATATATATATATATATATATATATATATATATATATATATATATATATATATATATATATATATATATATATATATATATATATATATATATATATATATATATATATTATCTATAGTCGACAGTCTATCTATAAGGAAGTAGCAGTAGAAATAGAAGATAAGATCAGCTTAAACTTTATACAAGAACAACCGGATCAGGCCGCCACTGTACTGTCAGTGCCAAACATGCATACATGTATATATATATATTCAAACATTGATTTTGATTGTCACCTGCAGTAAACTGTAAGGATGGACTGCCAACAGAAATAAAACTCAGCTATAGCACTGAAGCCTTTAAAAACATAATTAAACACATCACTTTACAATCAAAACGGGATTAACAGTTTTGGAAATTAAAATAAATGCACTGACAGTAATACTAATACTCACCTGTGTGCCCTCTTTGAGACCACTCAGATGAAACTGACCCACCACCTTTCTGACTGTCACAAACTAGAAGACACGCAAAATTCTACCCTTTGAGGAGGATTTGGTAGTCCAGGGGCAAGGTGTTGGCATCTCAACCAAAAGGTAATGGGTTCGAGCCCTGCCGATGGTTGAAAGAATTTCTCAATTTTTTTCGGAGCAAAATCTTTCCCCCTGGTCCAGGTAGGTGGGTCAACACCTAGTCCCATTGGAGATGGATGATAAAGAAGGTCCCGTGTGCAGATCACACACTCAGTTGCACGGTACAGATCCCTTGTCTGTTTACAGGGCAGTCCTACGTGGATCTCTACTTTCCTCACTTGACTTAGGACCAGTGCTATCCAGCAATTATGTAAAGAACGACCTTGATATAATGTTTGTTAGTAATGTTAGTACGAAGCCTCTAACGGGCTGTTGTGCTTCCCAGTGATTTTAGAAGGACTTTGAATGGAATGTGCAGTCTGTGAGCCTGCATTTATGCTGGGATTGGGATACAGACTATAAATCCGTCTTCTCCGTCTGTTGCCTGTATTAAAATTTAATTTTTGTCTTCTCAGTCTTTACCGTCTTTCATCAATGTTTTTGTCTGGTCCGTCTTTCTTCACTTTTTCCGTCTTCTGTCTTTCTTCAATTTTTTTAATCTTTCTCCGTCTTTACCGCTCTTTCGTCAATTTTTTCGACTTCTCCATCTTTCTTCAATTTTTTCGTCTTTACTGTCTTTCTTCAGTATTTTCGTCTTCTCCATCTTTCTTAAATTTTTTCGTCTTTACTGTCTTTCTTCAGTATTTTTCGTCTTCTCCATCTTTCTTCAATTTTTTCATCATCTTGGTCTTTCTTCAATTTTTTAGTCTTCTTGTTCTTTCTTCCTTTTATCGTCTTCTTGGTCTTTCTTCCTTTTATCGTCTTCTTGGTCTTTCTTCACTTTTTTCGTCTTCTTGGTCTTTCTTCAATTTTTTCATCTTCTTCTTGGTCTTTCTTCAATTTTTTCACCTTCTTGGTCTTTCTTCAATTTTTTCGTCTTCTCTGTCTTTCGTCAATTTTTTCGTCTTCTCCGTTTTTCTTCAATTTTTTTCGTCTTCTCCGTCTTTCTTCAATTTTTTCGTCTTCTTGTTCTTTCTTCAATTTTATCGTCTTCCTTGGTCTTTCTTCAATTTTTTTCGTCTTCTCTGTCTTTCTTCAATTTTTTCGTCTTCTCCGTCTTTCTTCAGTTTTTTCATCTTCTCCGTCTTTTTCAATTTTTTCGTCTTCTCCATCTTTCTTCAATATTTTCATCTTCTTGGCCTTCCTTCAATTTTTTTGTCTTCTCCGTCTGGCTTCAATTTTCCCCCGTCTTCTAATAATAAATAATAATGTACATTTCTTTTGCACACTCGTGCCTAGAAGTAGAAGGATAAGACTCATTACATATTTCAAGAAAAAATATATTATGCATGTGTTACATATGATACACAATATGAATTTCATACATCAAGCTACATGAATGTGTGCCATTTATGACATTGACAAGAAAAACCGACAATTGGAGGGCATTCCACACAAAATGGCCCATAATATTATATATGTATATGAAAAAGATCGTGTACCTACCAACATTAGTTTTTACTTTTGGAAGTACTAGAGTAGAAGTATCGGCAAATGATTTTAATGTCAGACCAGGTTTGTAAACATTTAAAAAACTTTGAAGATAGCTAGGTACTGTTCTTATAGTTCTATCAAGACATTTATAAGCTAAAGTTGCAGCTTTGAATTTTATTCTTTTTTCGACTGTTAACCAGTGAAGTTATGTCAGTAGTGTGGATACATTTTTCAAACTTTTGTTTTTTAAAGATGTCTGGCTGCATTGTTTTAAATGACTTGAAATCTTTTGATTTTTTTTTGTAGCAAGCAGGCCAAACAACAGAGAATTGCAATAGCCAAGCTTGGAGAACATAAGAGAATGCTGTATTGATGTTTTTAATGATCTATGTGATGTGTCTGATGATGCAATGGAAAATAAGGATGTTTTGTTTAAGGAAATAATTGGGAAACTTAAATGTTTACTTTCTGATAGAGCAGAAGTCATGAAATGTTTTGATTCTAAATTTGCTGTTTATAAACAGAATTTGTTAAATGATGAAGACGCCTCTACACATTTCGTTTTTTGCAATGCTCATTTCTTGTTGGGTTTGTATACTGCTTCAGAGAAAGCTATTAAAGATATTGAAAAAAAGAACTTGAGGTTGGTGAGAAGTTAGGAAGAGACTCATGCTCTGCATTCAGTAATTTTCAAGAGGCTTTTGAAACTGCTGCACTGCGACTGATTCGTTTGGCATCAAGTGTTTTTGGACCAAGGGGGGATGAAAAAAGTGGGAGCAGATTTGAATGGTTGGCATTTTGTTCTAAAATTGGTATAAAGTCACAGTTCAGCTGTTTCAGAACCAACAGATTTAATAATGCTTTCCATAATGCTACAGCACTTCTGGTTCACAAAGATCATATTTTGAAATTTTTAGATGGTTTTGCTTCTAACACTAATCTGAAATTGAGAAGCATTATTGAGGATTTGAATGACTCCAGAATAATTTCTATTATTGCTTCTCTGTCATTATTTCATTTATTTTTCACTGAACCCTACTGGAGTCTCATGAATGAAAAGCAACAAAACACATGGTGATTTCCCACAATATGTTAGAAAAATGGAAGAAAGTCTTACCCTTTGGGAAAGTGAACATGTTGATGTTAAGTCATTGTCTTCTGTTTTTGTTGATTTTAATGCTGTTATTCCCCATGATTATTATTCTTTGTTTGATTCCCTTTCCCTTTCAAAAGTCAGGGACAATTTTTCAGTTCTTGTAAAGGAGTGTCTAGTTGTCTTCAGAAGGCAGCTAAAAGATTTTCTTGATGGTGGTGTGTTTGGAGGGACCATAGATGAAGATGTTATGGCAGTTTTGAAATCTTGTCCCCTAACAAATTTAACAGGGGAAAGATTGTTTGGGGATTTAGATTTTGATAAAAATAGACGTAGGAATGCATCTTTGTTTTCTAGTGCCTCCAAGATTATGTGGAAAAGAAACAGAAGCTATAGGTGGGTCACACATAAAACAAGCACAGTGACACAGAGGTTAATTGCTCGAGCAATAAAATGGGGCCTGAATGGAGGGAAAGAAGTAGAAGAGCACAGCAGGAAGTGTTGGAAAAGGTGAAAAAAAGAATTGCTGAAAACAGGGAAAAGAAAATGGGCAAAGATATTAAAGCAGCTGAAAACAAGAGAGAAGTAGTTGATTGGGTAATATCTAGTGGGGGCTTATGTAGAAATAAAGAAGAATTAGATAAGCTGATGAGGAAGAAAAATAGGTTGAAGCATATTCAATACCAAAAAAAAGCTAGAAAACTTCTCTATGGAGAATCAATTAATTCCACTGGTAAAAACCGTAGGCTTTAAATCATTTAGGACACAACATATCAGAGTCAACTTTAGCACCTCCAATGAGGAAAAGAAAGAGATGTGATGATGATTCTGATACTGATACTATCAAAAATAGTCAATGAACTTTTTATTAATTTTGTTATTGCTGTAAATCATTGCTGAAATGTCTTACTTACATTATAATATTATATGTCATAACTTGTGTATATTTTTTGTTATTAATAATATCATCTTCATGTATCAAAAAATTGTTTGACATTGGTGTCATATTATATTTTTAGAGCGGAGTCACTTCAGTTTATTCATGTGTGAGTAATAAGAATAAGAATTGGGATTTTGGGCAGAAACTATTGGTTTTATATTCATTTTGAGCTCATTTTTGAATTCGGCACCTCAAATTACCTATATGTTTAATGTTTCACCTGGATATCTTAATTTATAAGCTGGTTAAATTATTTTTGTCTAAAATTTCTCGAATATTTGTCCAAATCTGAAATTTCTCCGCCTCGGCGCGAAATTGAGTTGTTGTTATTGAAATTCATACTTCTAGAAATTGAAAAATATGGTGTGGAGACTTCTGAAAAAAATTGGACTCATTCCTAATAACTAATATATTTGTAAACAATTCTAATGACAATTTTAGAGTTTGTGTGCTTAATTTTTGAAGCTGTCATTTATCAAAAATGCTTCCGAGCTCGTTTTACGGATTTTTATGCCGGGATTTGCATTTTTTTTTGTAAATTCACGTCCTCATAGCATGTTAACTAATTACTTTACAGCTTCAATTTCCCTTTGTAGAGATTCTATGACTTGTTCTATATGAAAAGTTAATTAAAAATTCTATGTCTTATTTTATAATGTTGTTATATCGTGCCCTATTATGTAATTTATGCGGAATTGAAAAATGTTAATAAATTTTCGAAGTTCGAAAATATTCAAATTGTCATAACTTTTTTATTTTTCAGTGGATTTTCAAAATTCTAAAAGTTTTCTTCATAGTTTTCCTGAAAGTTAATAAATCCAGGCGCAAAAATCACCTGCAGAGAAAAACAAATTTTCTCTTGTGGTACCTAATAAGAGTTGTGACCAGTTTTTTGTAGACTCACTTGTGAGGAATGGACCGATGGAACTAATCTTTCTCAAGGGAAACGTTTGTGATTTGATTAAGGAGCTCACTTGAGGATCCATAGAAAGTTCAGTCAAAAATGGTTCCCAATTTTTCACCATATTTACCATGTTGATTTTATTTCCCCCTAAATCTATACTATTCAATATTCTGATTACTTTTCACCGTTTGTCTTTTCGAACCAATTTTTAAATTTTCTCATCATTAAGTTTTAATTTGTTTGGATCCATCCATTCCTTCGTTTGGGCTATGCAAGCCTTGCTTTTTCTGCTGATTTCATCTAAGCCAACATCGATATCAACATTGTACAATTGGGTATCATCAGCATATTGATGGTAAGAAATAAGACATTGAATTTTCTTTAAATATTTCAGGTAATGGGCTAGTTAGGCCTCGGCTAGTGTACATGACAAAAGAATTGGCCCTAGCACTAGCACTTTAGCAGTGCACAGACCTGGCGGCACAAACTGTTTTCAGTTCAAAAGATGTGATTGAACCAAGACAGCACTCTGCCCGAGATGTCAAATTACTCAAATACTGCATGAAGCCTCTGACTCTGAAGCAAAATATGGTGATCGATGGTATCGAATGCAACCAAAATATTTAAAAGTGTAATCAAGCCTTTATCAATTACATTCAATAGATCGTTTAAAACTTGTAACAAAGCTGTGTCAGTGTCAGTGCTCAGTGCTAGTGCTATGGTTAGCTCGATATGCAGATTGGAATGGTTGTTGAATTTTTTTTTCCAAATGTGACAACAATTGTTCAAGTACAATTTTTTCTAGAATCTTTGATAAAAAGGGTAAATTGGAGACGAGTCTGTAATCCTTTCGAACTTCAGAGTCAAGATTTGTTTTCTTTAAAAGTGGTCTTAAAATCAAAAGAGCAGTTTTGTAAATATCTGGCACAATACGTCTTGAGGGAATCATTCACAATCAAAGTTATATATTTGGAAGTTTTTCGTCAACACGTTTTAAGTAAATCCGTAGGGAAAGGATCAGATCACAGAACTTTGATTTTGATAAAAAAAATGTAACTTAATAACTTAAACTTCTGTCTGAAACAGCTCTAGAAGACGAAATGTCTCCTGAAAATGTAGAAATATCAACAATAGTACCGGTATCTGTTTCCTTAAGTTCAGTGCGAATCTTGTCGATTTTTTTATTGCTGAAAAATCATCGAATGTATCTGGTAGCTCTTCTTTTGAAATTTGTGTTGGTGAGTTGGTTTTTGTTATCCTGGCCGAGAAGTTCATCTTCTCCGTCTTTCTTTAATTTTTTCATCTTCTCCGTCTTTATTGTCTGTCAATAATGTCATAAATTTTTCGCCTTCTCCGTCTTTCTTCATTGTTTTCATCTTCTCTGTCTTTACCGTCTATCGTCAATTTTTTCGGGTCTTTTCTTTAATTTTTTTGTCTTCTTCGTGTCTGCCATTTTTCTTCAATTTTTTTAAATCTTAACCAGCTTTCTTCAATTGTTTTGTCTTCTTCGTCTTTCTTCATTTTTTTGCCTTCCTCGCCTTGCTTCAATTTTCTAGTCTTCTCCATCTTGCTTAAATTTATTCGTCTTTCTCTGTCTTTCTTAAAGTTTTTCGTCTTCTCCGTCTCTCTTCCATTTTTTCGTCTTCTCCGTTTTTCTTGAACTTTTTCATCTTCTCCGCCTCTGTCAATTGTTCAATTTTTTCGTCTTCTCAGTCTTACTTCAATTTTTTTTTATCTTCTCCGTCTTTGTTTTATTTTTTCTCTTCTGTCTTTCTTCAAACTTCAATGTTTTCATTTTCTCCATCTTTTCTCTTTCTTCAATTTTTTCATCTTCACATCTTTCTTCAATTCTTTGTCTTGTCTGTCTTTCTTCAATTCTTTTGACTTCACCGGTCTTTCTTCAATTTTTTTTGTCTTTTCCGTCTTCCTTCAATTGACAAAAAAAATTGAAGAACAGCGACAGATGGAAAGTACAAAAAAAATGAAGAAATATGACAAAAACCGAGTAGACAAAAACGGTAAAAAGAGATGATAAAAATCTAACAGAAATTGAAGAAAATGACAAGGGTAAACAAGTGAAGACAACAATGGCGATGAAAATGAAAAAAACGAACAGAAGAGGAGAGAAAAGAGGATGACGAGATTGACATGTCAGTATTGTCAGTTTCCATGTTGAGGTATGTTTATAGTTTATGGATTGGATTCATCTGGATGAGTAGGCCTAATTTCAGCAGAAAGCTGAGCAAGTGTTTGACCTAAATTGGTAACGGTGACCGAGATAGCTCTAAATTTCTGGATCTTATTCTTAATCTCTTCCTACATATGGAAGGTATCTGATTGTGAGAAAAATTTTTTGTGCCGTGTCAAATTTGAAAGTATTGGATTTCTGTCGTGGAACTGTTCTTCGTCTGAAGTCAAATCCCAAATGAGGTTTGAAATCAATGGAATCTAATTTTGAAAGTAGACTGTAGACTCCACAAAGGATATATATGTTATCATTATGGGCAATACGCATGCACGGTAAGTCAAATACGACCGATCACTTAGAAACTGCGAATACTGTGCAGACGCAGCTAGTTTTGTGCTCATTTTAGACACGTTCAGTCTTTGTTTACCGGTCGGCGCAAAAAAGTTACGCACGTTTGCGTGCGACTAGACTAACTGCGCCAGGCTTTGCAACTTCTATGCTTACACTACTTACAGCCCAGTGTCCGTTTGCAAACACTGAAAGTAGTGAAAGTCAGTCACATGACAATTTCACATAGCCTTGCACATGTAGGTACGATACCAAACTTTCTAGTATCTTTGGTCGCACCTACATTGGCGTGGCTATGTGAAATCGTCATGCGACTTTACTTTCAGTGTTTGCAAACCGCGTCATGGTGTTCCGTGAAGTGAATGACACTAGTGACAGGTGACAGTATTGGGGCGACCTTCTTCCCATGTCTTCCGATCTTTGTACTCTTCAGTCGATGGATCTACCCAAAACCCAGAGATAACCTTAGTTGTGGATGTGGGTAAATAAAATAAAAAATCCCTGAAATTTGAGAAACCCGATACCTGGAATACCCTACACTGAACTCCAACTACAACAGATAAAAACACCTGCAGATGCCACTACAACAAGTACAACACACCATATGGCATTAGGCCAAAGGACAAATAAATGTCCTAGCGCTGCTGGATCAACAATAACAACCACAATCGAAGAAGATCCCAGTATGAAGGAGCACTTGGCAACAGGCATGCAAGGTATACAGTCACTGCACCTATAATATTAATATGATATTATGCATGAAAGTGAAAGGCTGCTTGCTAAAAATTTTGTTTTGAGAAAATTGTTCAAACCGTTAGCAGGGCTCGAACTAGTCGAACCCACTACCTTTTGGTTGAGAGGCAGACCGACACCGTGCCTCAGGACTATTGAGTCTGAGTCTCCCTAAAAGGCTGCTCAGCTCAAGACCTGTAACTGTAATGAACTCTAGAGATGGCCAACAGGAGGGGGGGGGGGCACATGATTTATAGTAAACACAAGGATCCTGAACTTCGGCGATGATGGACAAAGAAATCTATTCAACTTATTTTCTACATGGGGGGGGGGTGGTGGGTTAGATTCCCTAAACAATTATTCCTCCAGGCTACCCACCCTGTCTGTCCTGGATATTTTCTGTTTCCTTCAGTGTAGGTTTAACTTCTTTGCCTTAGTATAGCAGTGCCTTTCTTATTCTTATATCTTCTTTCTACTTTTTACAAAGTCTGCCTTTTGGTCTTTTACCTTGGGTTGTAGCATTGTGCCCATGATGTAATATGTAGTATACATGTAGTTATGTTGATTTAACTATTCTGTTATCTTTCATTCTGTTAAGATGCCCAAATCATCAGAGTTGATTTATTTATGTATATCTTAGTTTTTATGCCATCTGATTTGGTTTGATCTCTTAGTTCTAGTAGTACTACCTGGAAATTTATGTTTTTACACACATTTTATATAATTCATATTATTTACATGCATAAATTACATAATTAAAAATAGTATTTACAAACATACAAACGATTTTTCTTACCACCATGGAATGGCGTATTGATGAGGATGTTTGTTATGTTATCACAAAAATTAACTTTTTTTAAGATGAATGAAAATGATTTAAGTTACAATGACAGTGGTGTTGCCATGGTGACCATCCGAAATTTAAAATCCCAAAAAATGTGAATCTTTTCATAGTTATTCTTTAAACCTTAAATAAGGAGTAAGACATATTTAATATATATCTATCTATAGAAAAATAACTATTGATAAATTTTGTAAATTTTGATTTTAAAGGTGCACAAAAGATATGTAAACCAGTTTTTCCTGAAAAAGCAAAAAACTTAAGAAGACTATGCTAGCCTACGGGTTTGTACTCAAAAATGTGAATCCATGTTATTAATGCCATATATATATCTATCTATATTGAGAATGAGAAGTTTTTCCTGAAAAAGATGAAAGAGTGATTTTTAATAATAAGTATGCTTTCAATTGAACATCATTTCAATTCAACCACGTTTCTCAAATTCTGTTCAGTGAACCCGAACGGATTGGGAAAATGTCATCTATTTATATATTTAAAACAAAAAACAAAACATCCTTGATGTATCATTTGTATAACATTAACAACCACGCCCATAGGCAATGATGATTATGATTGGCATTACTCCTTTACCACATTCTTTTTTCAATGATGAACTACACAATAGGTTACCGGGTGCAGGGTGATATTCTGATATCAAGTACCGATACAGTTTTCGATACTTAGGTTAGGCAGGCTTTTCATTGCAGATCTAATGACCGAAAATGAAGGAATGAGTAATAATAAAAATAACAAGTTTCGTGGATCGAAGGCAAAACAATCTTTTCCCAATCAATCATAAAACTGATTTGACTCAAAGAGTATATTCGCTAAGAACCTAAAGTAGGCTATTTGAAAATCTACTTGTGAACTATAGACTAGAGGTTGTAGGTGCAATGGTTCGAGATTAGAGCGGTCAAAGTTTAGTTTGAGATGTACAGTTTTTATATATATATATATGTACAATATTTTATATGGACACAAAATGATGTAAGATAATCTTCATTTAATCAAGAGAAAAAAGAGATAAGAAATAAAAAAAGAACCACTCTGTCAGTACATACACACAAGTAGTAAAATGTAACGGCATAAATCCCCTCTGGAAACAAATATCCTATACGTTTGAGTTCAGTTATGTTACTTCGACATAGAGATGGACCACATGTTATAACTTATATACACACATCAATACTACACATAACATACACACATAGTGACATATACTACATATAAACATTTGCGACACACACAAACACACAATTAATAGTAATAGACACTTAAAACACACACACACACACACGACAAAGTCAAAACCTACACTAAGTAACACACTTCTCATGCACATCCCAGTTTGGTTTGTATAGGTAAATAAAGAGCAATTAATGAAGATGATAATAACAATAATAATAATATAAATGATATATAATATGATAGAAATAATAATAGTATAGTAATAACGATAATAATAATAATATGATATAATAATAATAACAATAATAATATTCAGCGAGGATCATATAACCATTCCTTTATTCTGTAAAGAATATGTTTGCAGCTGGAGAAATGGTACATTATTATTATTATTATTATATTATATATGATTTACACAGCAGCAATTTATTTCCAATCAAATCACATTAAGTCATTGGTGGAGGGACTGGTCTGGTCTGGCGCTCTTTAGCGACTGTGCCCCCAGGTAGCCCCCAGGTAAACACGCCATGTCACAGAGTGCAAACTTGGATCACATCACGCCATCTCCTGAAATGGCTAAATGAACAGTAACATACCACGTTGAAAGTCTGAGTGAAAGAGTAAAAGTAAAAGTAAAAGTAAAAGTAAAGTAAAGTAAAAGTAAAAGTAAAGTAAAGTAAAAATAAAGTAAAGTAAAAGTAAAGTAAAAAGTAAAAAGTAAAGTAAAGTAAAAATAAAGTAAAAGTAAAAGTAAAAGTAAAAGTAAAAGTAAAAGTAAAGTAAAGTAAAGAAGTAAAGTTCCTTCAAGGCCGGTACCACGGAGAGCCGGGGCCTATGCAGTTTCAATAGTGTGAAGCGGAACAGGTGGCAATATTAAATATTAATAATCACCTCCTGGACTGGATGTAAGTCTGACATAAGTTTTACTCCCAAACTAGTGCTCGTACCCATTTGCACCTGGGTTGAGTGGGAAAACGCGTGCTAAGTGTCTTCCCCAAGGAGCACAATGTCGGACCGAGCTAAGATTTGAATCCGGGATCTCATCATCCAGTCATCCGGAAGCCTAACCACTCGGCCACCAACACCATCAGCGAGAGAGAGAGAGAGAGAGAGAGAGAGAGAGAGAGAGAGAGAGAGAGAGAGAGAGAGAGAGAGAGAGAGAGAGAGAGAGAGTGAAAAACATAAACAAATATATGTGTGAAAATAAAATGGAAGTTTTAGTCTCATTTCGAGAATGTTTAGCATTGGACATCAAATGGCTCACACTCACAGATATCCAGACCTATGACTACTGTCTGGCTTGAAAATGATATTGACTGTAGGAAAGAAAGGATTTTTGGAACGGACAAAATCAACTCTGTATAGTTTTCATACCTTTTATGGTATATTTTGTACCTAATTGATACTTCCTTTCTTTACTTCTCTCTTGTCTTAGACTTGTCTTTTCTATACTTCTCCATTCCTATATACACACCTCTCTCTCTCTTCCCCACCTCTCTCTCTCTCCATTCTGTTTCTAGATCCAGATTTAAATATCTCATTCTCTAATCTTCTCTTTGTCTGCCCTTTCCCTTTGACTTCTCCTATTCAGCCCCCACCCTCCTTTATTTTCCTTCTCCCACATATATTATTCTTAATCTATGCTCTCTTAAAACAGTGACTTCAGCACACATTTTTTTCCAAAATTGACTATCGAAATTCCCTGTTTTTTTTATATTTACCATTTACCTGATGTCTTGATTCATAAGCTCCAACATATCCAAAACCATGCGACCAGGGTGATTTTGAAGAAAAAGAAATATGAACACATTACCCCTATGTTCGTATCTCTGCATTGGCTCCTGGTCGATAAAAATAGTATACAAAATTGCCCCATTGTGTTGCAAAAGTAAAACTGATACTGATAGTCAGTGATAGCGCTCCATAATACTTAAAAGACCTGACCTTTGGTTATGTTTCATCTTGCCAACAGATATCTACCAATCAGTGTCTGCTAGGCGTTCCTGCAAAGAAAGGCCTGACAAAATTGTCACTAATGTCACTGCGTTGGAATTCTTTTCTTCTTGTCATTATGATCTTTGTTATGAAACGTCAGAATCACCTTTAAAAAACACCTGGAAACATACCTCATGCGATGTTTCTTAGAAGAAAAGTAATTGATTTTATTATGCGATTTTAATTCATGTACCGTACACTATATAAATAATATACTTTCATGCGTTTTTTATACATATGTACATTGCTTATGTTTTTATTATGTATGTATAATTATGCGCCTAGAGCTGTCATAAGATGGGGAGTGGGTGCTATAGAAATGAATCGTATCATTATTGTTATTATACTCATTCTCATTATCTCCGTCTTCCCTTTCCTGATTTTTCTCCTCTCTACCCGCCCTGTCTTTCTTCCTCCTTTCTGTTTGTCCTTCTGACATCACACCACGTGATGCCTCTATAAGTGTGTTAATGTTAGATATTCCTAATTTGTTGTCTTAACAAAGGGGTTATACCCGAAACGTCACATGTTTGCTCTGTCTTTCATGGTGGCGTTGTCACTTATTGTCGTTTATCACTTTTGATAATATCGGCATTACGGGAGAGTGGGTTAAGTTAACTGCCTTTGTGTCTTGAGTGCTTTTTCACTCGATTTTATTTACTCACATCCACACTAAGGTGATCTCAGGATTTTTCAAAGGATTTTTAATTTTGCCCAGACTGCCCTGTAAACAGCCAAGGGATCTTTAACTGTGCACAGAGTGTTGTGATCTGAACACACATACTCTGTTTTATCATCTGTCTCCGATGGGACTAGGTATTGATCCACCTACCTGGACCAGGGGGTAGATTTTACTAGAAAAAAAAATTGTCAACCGTTGGCGGAGTTTGAATCTACGACCTTTGACTTTGAGTTGAGAGGCCGACACCTTGCCTCTGGACTCTGGAGTCCCCATCTTGAAATGCAACACAAAGATTTTTTAAGAGGTGATGTTCAATTATGAATTCCGTTTGCAATCTAAAACAGTAATTTTGAAGAAATTGTTGAGGAGGGAAAGAATGTCAAAACAGAAAACACAAAGTCATTTGATTATGGAATTTCTCTCTCTATTGTAATAATGTATATTATATATATAAAATTGATTTGACTCTATCAATATAATAGGTGAAGCATAAAATGAAGAAATAGACGAGGAAAACAAAAACCTTAGCTGTGAAAATTTCCCAATGAACCCAACCATACCCAGCAAGCAAAAATATCCACCTTTAGAATGACGTCTAACTAGTAGTAATATGGTGAGTTTGGAGTTCAAGAAAACAAAGACGATAAACCAACTCATGTGCTCTTTGACACTAATAATACAGTTGCCGTCAGACATTGGGTTGTTCTGTTCTTCTTTTTTGCCTTGTCTGTTTGTCAACCAAATATCATCTCCATTGTTCAAAGTCTTGTGTACTCTCGTCCCTTCCAACCATAGCCATAATAATAATAATCTCAAAAGTCGTCGTCGTCGTCTTCGTCGCATTCGTCAAAAAGAAGACAGGCCGGGGAGGGCTCCCGCAGCTGCATGTTGAGGATGTGTCCAAACTGGTCACACACGCTCAAAGTGAGACCCTTCCCAGTAAACTTTGCCGCACATCTTGCACACCAAAAATTCAACAATCGTCTTGAAGGTCTCTTGATTAGGTACAGACTCGACCTGTGGGGGGAGAGATTAGGGAGGTATAGGTAAATAACATGATTAGGAGAGAGAGAAGGATAAGGAAATAACCGATTGGGGGGGGGGGGGGCAGCGGCACCTGAAGCGATTTTTTTTTGCTTTTGAGTTTAGGTTTTTGGTTTTAGTATGTACATGAGTAACTGTCAAAATACAGTCATCCTACATCATTGAAAAGTTTGTAGCGTCCTTGGTTGCCATAGAAACGGCCGCTATCTTGGATTTTGACTCAATTTCCAAAATCTATCTCCTCCCTTAGTTATGAATAAAATCACTCAAAACCTGTGCAGATCGTCTTTTCCATTCAATATCTAAAGACTGACGTCGGGTTTTTTTCGATAGTTTGGATATTTAAAAAAAAAAATTTTTTGAAAATACTACATATCGTGGTGAATGTACAGAAACAGCGTTTTTATTAAAAAGAAAAAAAAATTCTAAAAAGTTTCAAATATATACAAAAAAACCGACGTCATTCTATTAACATTGACAAGGATTGAGGGATACCTGTGTGCCAAATATAATACAAATCGTTGGTAAATGGCGGAGGAGATAGAATTTTAGTGTGGAAAAAATACATTTCGAGAAAACTGCAAGTAAAAAAATCAACAGAAAATAACACAAAACAAACACTTCAGATGGGTTTCCCTGTTGTAGCAGCCCCCTTACTCATTCGTCAGTCTCTGGCATTGTTACTAATGTAAATAGGATTATAAATCTAGGTTTAGATGTGCACTGTTGTGAAAACAGACGATCGAAATGCCCATTTTTTTCTATTTTTTTCTTCTATATCCTATGCTTGTGCGTGTGTTTACATACATACACGCCTCTTACATCACACAGCGACGGAGACACGCAGAAATGCCGGCAAATGAGGTCAAATATCGTGTGCTGCCACATTTGGGTTTTTACTGTCATTTTCTCAGTCAGTGTTAGTGTTAGGTAATTTACGTCCAAATGTTGACTGTTTTTACCTACCCATGCCTACAAAATGTTTTGTAAAAATTGTTTTATACATCATATGGACATTTTTCTGCCATGAACTTGTAGATAAATGATCGTTCTACCCGAATATGCAAAAAAACGGAAAATCAACCTTTTGGTCCAAAACTCGCCAGTCTAGGTGCCCCCCCCCCCCCACCCCCCACAAGGGGGAGGGAGAGAGAGGGGGAGGAGAGAGAGAGAGAGAGAGAGAGAGAGAGAGAAAGAGAGAGATAAAGAGAGATAGAGAGACGGGGAGGGGGGGGGAGGGGGGGATACCTACTATGGAAAAAGAGATGTAGGCAAATAATCTACTATTGAGAGAGAAATACATAAATAACCATCTATGGAGAGGGAGAGATAAGTAAAAAAATCTACGGTACCATTACCACCGACAAGAGAATAAGAGATAAATAAATAAATTATTAAGGAGAGAAAAACTAAATCAATAACTGACTATAGAGAGAGAGATGGACGGACAGACAGAGGGAAAGAGACAGAGAGAGAGAGAGAGAGGTACTTAGCCTACAATATATATTATATATATAATATATAGAGAGAGCGAGAGATAAGTAAATAACCTACTATCCACACATACATGCACACACACACGAAGAAAATGTCCACAGTCTTCACCTGTATCTTAACTCCATTGTGAAGGAACGTAATGGTGGCAGGGTCTATCTGATACTGCAAGAATTTATTCCTCGTGTCTTGGTCCACGTCAAAGAGAGACAACTCGCACTCTGACATATGAGCACCCGGAAACGTTTTCTCCAACTGTCGCTGCTGCAGACTGTAGATGAACAGTTTTTCCATGTCTTTGCTCTTGATGTGGGCAAACTCCAGGCTGTTGCACACCTGCACAGTGAGTAGAGGAAATTTTGTTTTTAAAAAAATTGTCAGTCTACAAAGAAGATGTGATACTGATACTGATACTCAAAAGATATCAATCAAAAAGTGGAAACCTATGAAAGTATGAAGACATAAATCTATGAAGACGTAAATATATTAAGCTATAAATCTATAAATCTAATCTCTAAAGATATAAATCTATAAATCTACGGTACTCTATAAAGATATAAATCTACTCTATAAATCTATAAATCTAATATAAAAATATAAATCTAATCTATAAAGCTCATATATAAAGATATAAATCTATAAAGATATAAATCTATAAAAACATAAATCTATAAATCTAATCTATAAAGATATAAATCTATAAATCTCATCTATAAAGATATAAATCTATAAATCTAATCTGTAAAAATACAAATCTATAAATCTTATTTACAAAGATATAAATCTACAAGCATGTTATACTGTAATAATAGAGTGTCAGCACTCAATATTGATGTTACGCGGCTAGGCTTGAAATTGAATGATACTATTCCAACTTCTTAATTACAAAACCTGTTGAAATGGTGGCTTAGGTGAAGGAAAATTCTGCTCAGGACGAGGAAAGAATGATATTTTCTTTAATTAAACGTCACTTGTAATATCGGTAGGGAAGATTCCTTGAATAAACACAAATCTTTGGATCATTTAGATCCCACACGCAAAATATGGTTACTGGAGTTACTCTTTCCTCTTTGTGGCCTGGAAACGGAGCGTTTGACGCACAAAAAACCACCAACTCAGAATTATGTAGAAAGCAAGGACTACTGTAAGAAAGGACATGGAGGGTCTAATTTCTGACTTCGCTAGCAGAGGCGAGAGTGTATTGAACACAAAATACATAGTTGATTTAAATTAATCATAATTTATAGGACTATATACTTCATTAAAAAAAATCATGATAGGAATATATGGTTAACAATGGCATTTCAGCAAAATTAAAATCTTAATTCGACGAAACCTCTGTATTACTAGTATTAGATCCCAATATGTACAATCCCACCAGAGTTTTCAACAAGAGTAGCAGCTTCTTTCACTATACCAAATTGGTACTTTATGCACAGGGGTCACAGAAACCATGACACTAGGTCCACCGTGTAAGCATTTGACCATAAGACAGAGCATAGAAGTTGCCTTTGAATCGGGGTTATTTTTAGCTAACCCGTATAAAACATCACCAGAATAAGCCACTGTTGGACAAATCTTAATCTTGTCAATAATCAAAAATACATTCTTCTGCACATCATTTGTTTTTAAAAATGTTGTTCTCAACACTTGATCAATGCTGGTCGCAGAAATAATGGATTGTAGCTTTCATGTACTTGGAAGCACCACAAATTCATGAAGTTGAGCATATTTACAATTTGGAAAAGATTCAAGGGCAAAAACAATAATCAGATACACAGAAGTTTTTGTGACACAGCAGTTGCAACTGCCTTGTGATAATGTTAAGTTTTTTTTGCCTAGTCAGCATCCAGTAAACCTGAATGATCATGGGACTGAAGAATCGTTATCATTTTTTCAATCACACTAGTCACACTTAGATCATATTTGAACACTGAATTAGCAGCTGCAAAGAATTGGGAGTAGCTAGCCAACCCATTGTTTGGATTCCAAATTTTACCTAACGGCACACTAATCCCTTTCTTAAAAGCATATATATAAAGAGTTAAAGGAGAACTCAATGTAGTTTTATCATTAACAATTATTGAAATGTAACTGCTTGAAATCATTTGTCATGAACGCATGCAAATTTATCTTCTGATCGAGATATCATCAGCCTATCATATTTTCTTTGTAATTCTTTGTCAGGGGCAATATTAGAAAAAGAACTGATCTTGTCTTTCTTTAGAAAATATTTAAGTTGTTGGTCTTCAGCTTTTGGATGACGAGGCTTTGGCTTTGGTGTTGGTAAACACGAAGTTGGAATATTAAAAACAGATGGTGCACATGCCGGTCTAGTATGGCCTCCAGGTAGCTTTATCATTTTAATATTTTCAGGCCAATGCCTTTCAGATGAAAAATTTAGACGGTTCGATAACAAAGTATTTACATGGAGGTAACACATCCAACCATGCTTGCTTTTCACATTCATCTTTGGGTAACTGGAAACACGCGATTCATCGGCGAGATATAACAATAAATGACAACTCCACAAACACGTGACGTTTGGTATAACCCTTCGCCAGACAACAAACGAAAATATCTAGAATCTAGATCTAAGTACTACCTCAGTCTTTTTACCTTGGGCTTTAGCACTGTATACTGATTTAGCGTTTGTTGTCTGACGAAGGGTTAAACCCGAAACCTCACGTGTTTGTTCTGTCTTTATAAGTGCAGTTGTCACTCATTGTCATATTTTGCCTTTGACTTCACTCCACTGTGGCTCCTTCGTATTATTCACAGCTATTTAGATAGTTCACATTGCCACATCTCTTTGTTGTTTACGTTATTTATCTTTTTTAAATTGCTAATAGATCTAGATCTATAGTCATCTTCTTTGTCATACTACTCTGACATCACATTGTGTGATGCCTGAGGTAGCACTTAGATCTAGATTCTAGATATTTCTCGTTTGTTGTCTTACCGAAACGTCACATGTTTGTTCTGTCTTTAATAGTGGAGTGGTCACTTATTTTCATATTTCGCCTTTGACTTCACTCCACTGTGGCTCCTTCGAATAATTGTTAGATTCATCGTAATTTCCCCTACAATTCACAATGCCACATTTATTTGGCATTTTAAACGAGAACAGATTTCACAACATTAATTAGATCTAGATCTAACTATTAAAAGTAACAATGTGATGATGAATTGTTTTTAACTTTAGAAAAGAAACATCACTGATATTGTGATAATATTCCTTCACTTTCTAACTCGAACTTCGAATTCAAATCAATGAAAACAAACCGAGGCTCTTCTAGTTCCGGTGATGTAAGCTTGCGATAGCAAAATAGTTTGCAGTGTATGTTCTCAATAATAGAATATTGCATCATCAAATACTTTATTCGGTATGTAAATAGTATCTCAAACTAAATAGATATACTCTATTGACTTTAATTACCTCTTATTTTGCTTAAAAGTGATGGTAAGAATTACTACGCCCCATGAGGGAGTGATGCTGGTTCTAAAAATAGACAGCTCACCAAAAGGTAGAACAAAACAATCGCCTTTGCTAGCGAAATCAGAAATTAGACCCTGCGTGTCCTTTCTTAAAGTAGTCCTTGGTAGAAAGATAAAATATGTAAAATATATATTAAAAAAACACAAATATGTACATCTACTAAAGATGCAAAATAAAGGTATAGACTTACGGCGCATCGGCTGAAGATATCTGCCTTAGTGACCTTGACCTTGAAGTGCCGTAACACGTCCAGGCACTGGTCTTTGGAACGCACATTGTTTGGCACACAGTAGCACATGCTCTCGCCCACAGTGGCACAAATCTGAGTCGGAAGAATTTGAAACAAATGTAAAATTTTTTAAACTGAGCACATGTTTTGTGTGTGTGTGTGTGTGTGTGTGTTTTTGTTGTTGTTGTTGCTCTCTTGTTTTTGGTTTGTTTATGTCTAGAATCTTCCAATGATCTGCTGGTAGTGGTAGGTCCTAGTCCTACTGGTTTCCTTTTACACTTTTACTTTAAAATATCAGGAAGATTAAAAAAACCCACCAATCCAACAACTCTTTCTATTTTGATATAATTGGAGCTTGAAATTTGAAGGGAAAAAAAAGGTAACTTGGCTCTTGTAGAACTAGAAGCTCAACAAGAGAAGAAAAGTGCATTCATGTAGGCTACATTGAAGGCTGTTGTTATGCCCCCAGGGCCAGATCTTATTTTTGGTTTCTACAAACAAGCAAAGCTGAACAAGTACCCGGTAACAATTTATGCCCTCCTCATCAACAGAGTGCGAGTCTGTCAGTGTCAGTGACACCAGTTTCACTCCGAGGCTGGCGTTGGTGGATGCTTGAGGTTTACCCTGTCCACCATAGACGGGGCTCTCAGGGGTGGGTGAACTAAGAGGAAACTTTGTTTGTTTCACTGAAATTTACCCCTTCCACTTCCACCATATGTGGTGATCTCAGGATGAATTAAGAGGAAGCAGCAAGATGAAAGATCTAAACTAAAAGAGAAAAAAAGTAAAAAAGTAAGAGGTCCTACCAGTAGCGACCGCTAACCGCCCACTAAGAGGAAACAGCTACATGTATGTAGAGTGAACTAGTGAAAGAAAAGAAGTAGGGACCTACCAGTAGCTACCCCCAACTGCCCACTAAGATAGTAAGAGAAAACAGCTACATGTATGTAGAATGAACTAGTGAAAGGAAAGAAGTAGGACCTACCAGCAACAACCCCCAACCGCCCAATAAGATAGTAAGAGAAAACAGCTACATGTATGTAGAATGAACTTGTGAAAGGAAAGAAGTAGGACCTATGAGTAGCAACAAGTCAACCGCCCAATAAGATAGTAAGAAAACATTGTGGAGGAACTAGTGAAGTAGGACCTACCTCAGCGACCCAACCGCCCACTAAGATAGTAAGAGGAAACAGCTACATGAATGTAGAGTGAACTTGTGAAAAGAAAGAAGTAGGACTCTTATTATCTTAGTGGAGTCCAGTCAACCGCCCTCAAAACATTGTGGACTCTTTGACGGGACTCTCTACTCATAGGTCCTACTTCTTTCCTTTCACTAGTTCACTATCATTCATGTAGCTGTTTCCTCTTATTATCTTAGTGGGCGGTTGGGGGTAGTTATTTGGTAGGTCCTACTTCTTTTCTTTCACTAGTTCACAGACATTCATGTAGCTGTTTCCTAGTATGGAAATTGGAAGAGGTGTCAGCAGCAAAAACTAGTGATGGAAGATATAGGCCAAAGAAGAAGACGGCGATAGATTGGTAGTGGTAGTAGTAGTAGTAGTAGTAGTAGTAGTAGTAGACATAGTAGTAGTAGCAGCAGCAGCGGTGGTAGTAGTAGTAGTGGTGGTAGTAATAGTGGTAGTAGTAGTAACAATAGTAGACGCGTAGTAGTAGAAGTAGTAGTAGATGTAGTAGTAGTAGTAGTAGTAGTAGTAGTAGTAGTAGTAGTAGTAGTAGTAGTAGAGTAACAGTAGTAGTAATAGTAATAGTAGTTGTAGTACCAGTAGTAGTAATAGTAATAGTAGTTGTAGTACCAGTAGTAGTAGTAGTAGTAGTAGTAGTAGTAGTAGTAGTACCAGTACCAGTAGTAGTAGTAGTAGTAGAAGACGTAATGACATAAGATAAGTAGTACGGTAGTGTCTAAGACAGCAGCATCTTATGCGGTGATCTCAGCAGAGTGAATTAAGTGGAAGCAGCAAGATATGGAGAAGCAACACCCTCCAACCGCCCCCACTCAGTAGAAAATAGCATATACAAGGCAGGGGAAAGAGGGGCAAACCACGAGCAACGCCAAGGGAAGTGCGTGTTGAGTCTTTCCCGAGGAACACAACAGCAGACCTAGCTTTTGCTAGGATTTGAACCAGGGACCTCATGATCCCCAGTCCGGCAGTCTACCACTTAGCCGTCAACGCCACCACAAACGTCATAAACAAAGTAAAAGTAATAAAGGCATTTATCTCCCTTTTGGTGACATATACAAACCATTTGAACAAGTCGGAAAACTCACCTGGTCATAGGGCATTCGAGAGTTAGAACAATCCTGTTGTCTTGGAGTCCGATCTGGAATGAGATGAAATGGCGGATATCTGCAAACTCAAGTGGATTATAGGAATATTCTAGACACAAAAAAGCAAAGGCGTGGTAGTAGTACTAGCAGTGATAGTAGTAGCAGTAGTAGGAGTAGTACTTAGTAGTAGTAGTAGTAGTAGTAGCAGTAGTAGTAGTAGCACTTGTAGTAATTGTAGTGGTAATAGTAGTATTAGTAGTGGTACTTGTAGTAGTAATATTCATCCTTATCATCATCATACTCATCTTTATTATCATCATCGTCATTAGTCAAGCTATGTATGTACATCACATTATACCATTGATTAAAACCACTTTGCTTGTCCACTTTTGAAGGGGGACTCGGTAGTCTAGAGGCAAGGTGTTGACCTCTCAACCAAAAAAGTAGTGGGTTCGAGCCCCTCCAACGGTTGAAAAATTTTCTTTTTTTTTTTAAATAGCAAAACCTACCAGCCAGACCCCCCGGTCCAGGTAGATGGATCAACATCTAGTCCCATCGAAAACGGACGATAAAAAGGAGGTCCCGTGTGCAGATCATAACACTGTGTGTGTGCACGTTGTTAAATGTCCTCTTGGCTGTTTACAGGGCAGTCGGGGCAAAAGTAAAAATCATACCAAAAAAAACAACAAAACAAAGATCACCTTAGTTGTGGATGTGGGTAGCACTAGCACTTATCACCTGTCTGACATCATTGCTGTTTTGGTACAGCAGATTACTGCACAAGGTCATCTCGACATTACGACAACGCAGGCCCATAGACTGGTTGGCGCGTTCCTGTCATGATCTTTTACTCACATTTTCTCCATGCAAGTAAGTCTTATCACTGCCAGTCAGTGGGCGGATGTCTTGCTTTTATTTGCTTCATCGAAATCACTCCCCCACCCCTACCACACACACAGTGATATCCGGGGGTGACAGTGGTGGGGTGGACGTAAGATAAGATAGTGATAAAGAAAAGAAAATTGGCGGGGACGACACAGACGCCAAAATCTCCCTCTTACTTTATTTGATTGACCCACATCCACAACTAAGGTGATTTTGGGGTTTTTGGTAAGATTTTAAATTTTGCTTGGACTGCCCTGTAAACAGCCAATGGATCTTTAACGTGTACAGTGTTGTTATCTGAACACGGGACCCTCCTTTTATCGACTGTCTCCAAAGGGACTAGGTTGTCGGTCGATCCACCTACATGGACACCAGAGTAGGAGGAGGAGGGGGGGGGGGGTTAGTTTTGCCCGAGAAAACTTTTCAACCGTTGGCGGGGGCTCGATGCCACTACCTTTCGGTTGAGAGAGGCAGACACCTTGCCTCTGGACAACCGAGCCCCCACACTCCACTCTTCTCACTACAGCGGACGCCAACAGACAGGTTGGTCCTGTCCACAGACAGGTTGGTCAACAGACAGACAGTTGGTCCTTACTGTCAACAGACAGGTTGGTCCTTACTGTCAACAGACAGGTTGGTCCTTACTGTCAACAAACAGGTTGGTCTTTACTGTCAACAGACAGGTTGGTCCTTACTGACAACAAACAGGTTGGTCCTTACTGTCAACAGACAGGTTGGTCCTTACTGTCAACAAACAGGTTGGTCTTTACTGTCAACAGACAGGTTGGTCCTTACTGTCAACAGACAGGTTGGTCTTTACTGTCAACAAACAACAGACAGGTTGGTCCTTACTGTCAACAAACAGGTTGGTCTTTACTGTCAACAAACAGGTTGGTCTTTACTGTCAACAGACAACAGACAGGTTGGTCCTTACTGTCAACAGACAGGTTGGTCTTTACTGTCAACAGACAGGTTGGTCCTTACTGTCAACAGACAGGTTGGTCCTTACTGTCAACAGACAACAGACAGGTTGGTCTTTACTGTCAACAGACAGGTTGGTCTTTACTGTCAACAGACAGGTTGGTCTTTACCTGGATGGCATCCACATGCTGCTGGGTCGCCTCAAGAATATAGGTGTCAACGCCGCACGCTCTCAGCTGACTTCCCAGACCTTGCAGCATGGTGTCGCACACCACACGGAAGTTCCTGGGACGCACCTCAGTGTCACTGTGACAAAACCTTGGCTTCCTCTGTTGGGGGATAAAAAGAGAAATAAACAAACAAACAAGAAACATTCAATGTAGCCATCTAATCTTAATGTTTAGGATGGAACATAAAATATATATTTTTTTTTTATACTTTTCAAATGCCTATAAAACACTTTTTTTTGGTTCATTTCCAAGCAATTGCAAGCAGAGTTATTTATCCTGACAAGCACCGTCCCTGGACATGGTAAAGAAAAAGAAATAAAGAAAATGAAAGAAAGAAAGGCAGAGAGAGAGAGAGAGAGAGAGAGAGAGAGAGAGAGAGAGAGAGAGAGAGAGAGAGAGAGAGAGAGAGAGAAAGAAAGAATGAAAGAAAAAAACAAAAGAAACAAAAGAGACAGAATAAACGAAAGAAAAAAAGGATGGGAAAAAAAGAGAGAGAAAAGAATAAAGAAATTGAGAAAAAAAAAAAAAGAAAGCAAGAAAGAGAAAGAAAAAAAGAAAGAAGGAGAGAGAACAAAAAGAAAGAGACACCTGACCCAAACTCACAGCTTTGGCCAGCCGATTCTTGTTGGCACTGCTAGCCTGGTCTTTTTTTCTTGTCCATGCGAGTTTTGCCCTTGAACAAGACGGCAGCTCCAAGTCCGCACCGTCCAGCCCTTTCGCCATCCCTTGCTGCAAGAGCATGGAGTAGACTTTGAGGACCGCTGCACGCGTCCAGCGCTGGATGGACAAGATAAAACAAAATTGTCAAACCAATATAAAAGTAGGATCTTTTTTTTTTTTTTTTCCACTTGATTTTACCCATATCTACAACTTGGGTTATCTCATTTTTAAATTTTTTGCCCAGACTGCTCTGAAAATGTAAACAGCCAAGTGATCTGTGATATATATGCACAATGGGAACCTCCTCCTTTTTTTTTTAGCATACTTCTCCTTTGGCAATAGGTGTCGCTCTTTTTGCAGGAAGGGAAGACATCTTACCTTTTGGACCACTGTTCTGCCCCCCCCCCTTCCCATAGAAGATGATGATTGTGAGAGTTAAGTAGATCGATAAATCCTACCTCTCTGCCGACTTTAGGAAAGACACCCCGCGCCACATACACAAAACCAAACTTTTTGTTTGGTCTGAATTGTGAAATAACCATTGTGACAGATTTCATAGATTTTTAGGGCATTTTCCTATGATGAATGGTATACAAAAAACAGAAACAAACAAAATAACAACCCATGAATGCTTTACACGACAGCTTTATTAAAAACCTGTCAAAAATGCTTTACTTTTGATAAAATAAGAAGAAAAAGAAGTAAAATCCTGTTGTTAATGCTCCTTTAATAAATATATGACAACCCACAAATGCTTCTAAATAAATATATAACAACCCACAAATGCTCCTTTAATAAATATATAACAACCCACAAATGCTCCTTTAATAAATATTTGACAACCCACAAACGCTTTTAAAAAATATATGACAACCCACAAACGCTTCTAAATAAATATATAACAACCCACAAACGCTTTTAATAACTAAAAGAAAAAACGCACAAATTTCAATAAATCTAACAACCACAATTTATGACTTTCAATATTAAGAGAAAAAACGACCCAGATATGCTTTTCACATACATTTAACAGCCGCAAATGCCTTTTAAAAATCAAAAGCAAACAGCCCACAAACATTTTCTATAATAAAGAAGAAAAAACCCAACCCAAAATGCCTCCTAATAAATTTAACAGCCCGCAAACGTCTTGGTAATTGTAAACACGGAAAGAAAAAAACACGAAAAAAAAACCCCAACAATAACCCGTCCAAAACATTTTAACGACTTATCAAATTCTATGAAACCCAGAACCGTCTTACTATCTAAATGCACAGAGAAGGAACTAGAGGACGACAGCCTACCAGCGTAATGTATCTGTGAAGGCCGTAGCCGTTTCTCCCAGTTGGACATCTGCTCCCCCTTGCTGAGAGGCTTCCCCAAGATTTTCTTCACCAGCAAACTCAGGCCTTTCTCTTCACTTTTCAGCACTTTTTCAGACTGGGGCGCCGGTACGACTTTTTATCACGTCCGCATCCACACCGCCTACGGTACATGTGCGTAAAGAAAGGAAAAAAAGTTAGAAGTGAACATTTAACAGTAATACCAATGATTTCAACTCAAATAAGCAAAATCTTTCTCTTCCCTCATTGTGTAGTGTCATTGTCGTTGTTGCTGCTGTTGGTGGTGGTGGTTACTGTTGCTGCTGTTGTTGTTGGCGGGTGGTGGTGGTTATTGTTGTTGTTTGTTGTTGTTGTTATTTTTGTTGTTGTTGCTGCTTTTGTTTTCCTTATTTGCTGGCACTTTGATTGTTAGCTCGGTTGGTAGCACGCTTTTCTTTTCATGGCCGAGCAATGGGTGCCGACGCAGGTCACTGGTTCGATCCCCATGGTGGCCAGGATTCCCCCCCCCCCGTCTATTCCTTGTGTTTGTCTCGCCTCTGTTCCTACGGGGTTTTCACAGTATCTTATGTCGTTACCTTCACTCCCGACATGCCCGTTGCCTCACTGTTTGCCTTCATATAAGATGCAAGGACGTAACACCCACTACTAGTCAATGGCGGAAATACGTAATCAATCGGCTAATAATTTCGTGGTTTGGCCTCTTGAATACGTGATACTTATTTGTGTCTTATCAAGCAAGGAGACTCAAAACTCGAGTGTGGCAAAAAAAAACAACAACCCAACTCAAACAAACTGGCTGCAGGCAGAGAAAGAAGATGGTGTGAGGATGCTGGTATGAATGATCTTACAGTTACAGTTACAGTAAGCTGCTCAAATACTGGCACAAGACAAATGTTAGAACATACAAAATACAAGATCAGAGATTGTCTTTCATCGGTTACCAACGTATCCCCATTTTTAAAAGCTCAAAAACAATTGATATGAAATGATGGTAGTTCACAATTCAGTGAATTAACTACACATAGACGTTTAAAACTGTGACATTTAAACGTATCATTGGGTGTGGGGTTTTGTTCCTGCAATTTTTGTTTTTTTGTTTGTTTGTTTGTTTAAGTGTGTACACATATCAACCAGGGCCATGTTGTAATTAGCACACATCGTCATTTAGGTACTGTTCATTTTAATCGTAACAACATTCTGCATGTATGCAAATCTCATGATTTTTTGCAGTAATCCTAGATATTGTTTAATTTATGTAAGATATTATGTAAGCTATTTTATGATATTTAGATGTCTCGGCCTTTGTAAAGTGTAACTGAGCGTGATCGTCATGGATAGGGGCTCTATACAAATTTTGCATTACTTTTATTACTATCATTAATTCTAGTCTCAAATCAACTTTTGTACCACTAGACCATCTTCCTGTATTCACTTTGAAGCTGGTTCCTTTCTTCGCCAGATGACTCATTCATCTTGCCTAAGTAACGTGAAAGAGAGGCAAATCTTCCTAAACCATTCCTCTATTTACTCCTTCTAACAAGACCTCTTAAATCTTTACGGGCAGGAGCGGGTCCTGAGAAAGTCAATTTTGCCCAAAATGGGACGAATCTACTTTACTGACTTACTGGATGAAGCAGTTCATTCCCTTCACAACCATACCACAAAAAGAAGCTCAGTATCGATTCTTTGAACTTATACGAGGCTTTTTAGAAAAGGCACAGGCATAACTTTCAACACATCTGTTGTAATACAAAAGCCAGTAATTTTGTCTAAAGTCCAATCGAAGAAGTCTATTTTTGACGAATTGTCAAGAATACGCATAGCCTAAAATCACCAGGAAAATATGGTATATTCTATGCACCTGTTATCAATTGGTACTGTCAAACATAAGTATAATGGAGCCCAGGCAGTTCAAACAGGGTCGACGAAAGTAGTTAAACGCCTCTCAAGGTTTTATGATGTCTCAAAGTATTATCCTACTCTCTTCTAGGTTGAGAGCCATTTTTGATTTCAAAAACTCACCAAAAGCAATACATAAACTTGAAACATGAATATCTCAAAATTTACTTTTGGATCTTTTTTTGCAAACTTCTATCGCATTCTTCAACCGATATGACTTGAAATTTGGTACCTACATTACTTTCAATGTATAAGAGTAAAAAACTGCCTGAAAATTTTTGTTTGGTGTGAAAAAATTGTAGATCTAGTAATTTGTAACAAAAATTTGTTAATGCAATTTTCAACATTCCATAAAACTGAAGGTCTGACAGATTTGTCCAAACCCATACATCCTTTGGTTCCTTGTTGGTAAACAAATATGTGAACCAATTTTGAAACACAAACCAAAAAGATTGATGTAGTTTTTATGTTTTGAAAATTCATTTCATGCTATGTGTTGTTTCCATACCAATGTTTGGTCAAATTTCAGTTTTGTGTACCTCCTAATTTCGCACATAAAAAAATTCTTCTTTCTTCTCTCTGTCTGACGCTCTGTGTGTGTGTGTGTGTGCTCATAGTCATAGTTGTCTTGCTTTAGTATCAATTTCCAAAATGACCTTCAGAACGTACTCCTCCCCTTAATAATAATGGAAACACAAACAATTACCTTCTGACGACTTATTCTCCTCGTTCACGTCCGACTGCTTTTCCACGCTTGATGATGTCGCATAATCAGACAGCACCTTCAATAAAATACATTATAAAGACTGATAAGAAGAGGAGGATTAACATTGGCCCTATGATTGGAATCCACTTGCTGGTACAGTGGCCTCCACCTGAGAGAACAGGAGCCCCTTTAGGCGGACTGGACCTGCCTCGTAGGCGCAGAGACCATTGTGCTACAACACAAACAGTAAACTGATACGGCTGACTTGAGTTAAAGTAAAGTAAAGATGCGTAAAGATAAGAAAGATAAGATAAGATGTCATATCCTTTATTGATCCTTAGACGGGAAACTACATTGTCTTTTGTTGACACACGCTCAATATAAATAATCACAGCAGAATAATTAACATAATAATAACATACCATACAGTCACGTCTCGATAGTTTGACTTCAATAATCCAGATGTCTCGATAATCCAAACAGATGAAATGGGGGCGGATTTTCTTCTTCTTTATTGTACCCGATAATCCGGAAATTTGGGATTCTGAATCTTAACACCCAATTTTGGAATAAACTACCACAATGTTGAGAGTTTATGTTTCAATAATCCGAACATTCAACTGTTTGAGATAGTCTAACCAATTCCGCTAACAGTCCACCACAGCCACCCGACCCGACTTTCCTATTACCACTTCAGCCATACCATTTAATATTCTTCTCTCTTC
>JAXRKP010001438.1:77500-120000 GCA_037039925.1 Doris montereyensis
ATGGTCTTTAGCAGACCAGGCTCCACGTAGAGCCTTACGTAGATAAAGACAAACAGTGAGGCAAGGGGCATGTCGGAAGGAAGGTAATGACATAAGATAATATGAAAGCCCCATAGGAACAAAGACGAGACAAATACAAAGAGCGTAGTTAGCTCCGGTTGGTAGCATCGTTTTTTTTCACGGCAAGGCGATGGTGCCGACGCAGAGGTCGTGGGTTCGATCCCCACGGTGGCCAGGATTTTTTGTGTGTACTCCTTGTATTTGTCTCTGCCTTTGTTCGTATGGGGCTTTCACATTATCTTATGTCATTACCATAGGGCTTTGGAGCTTGTCTTTGAGAGGTGTTTCACTTGGCCCTATTGCTGTTTTCTCTGGCTCAGTTCCGTGTGTGCAAATCTTGTTGCTTTTTTTAGAGAGGGAGGGGTTATTTCGCTATGCTCTGTTTTGTTTATTGTTTATGCTTTCCTGTGTTGTTATTAAGCGATAAGTTTATACAATTACTGTTAGTACGATTTGTTTCTGCATTATTTTTGCTCTCTCATGTCTTATTCCGTTTCTTTGGTCTTTTTCATTTAATATAAGTCTTGTTTACATCTACGACTATTCATTTTCTACATTTCATTTGAAATCAATTGTAATTATAATTCTATTTCTATTCTCGCTTTTGTAAAAATGTCTGAAAATCTCAATGACAAAAACAACACCCAGCCAGTGTTTATGTATTCGTGTTTTTGCAGCAGAATCTACTGCAACGGGTGAAGGGACACGGTGGTGCGTGCAGGGGGTCGGCCTCTCAACCGGAAGGTAGTGGGTTGAACAATCAAATCAAGTTTTTGCGAGCAACTCCCCCCCCTCGACTTTACAGGTGGATCAACACCTAGTCTCATTGAAGACGGAGGATATAAATTGAATGCCCTGAGTGCAAATCACAACACTCCGCGCATGTTAAAGATCCTCGGCTGTTCACAGTACAGGGGTAGTCCGGGGCGAAATTAATAATCCTACCAAAACCCTGAGATCACCTCAGTTGTGGATGTGGATAAAATCAAATAAAACAAAACAAAAAGCAACAGGTGACGTATGGGATCATCACCTAGGCCTAGCTAAATTGGGATTCAGCCCCACTATCCTATCCAACAGTCGCTGGTATGGCTAGCCAACTGCCTATTACGAGGTCATCGGCGACACCTAATTCCTTCTTGTGTATTATCATTTTTTCCATCCCTAATGAATCTTTACATTATCATTACTATCATTAACATTAGTAGCTGGCAAGGGGCTTGTCGAAAGTGAAGGAAATGACATTGAATAATATTAAAGCCCCATAGGAACAAAGACCAAGGCAAATACAAGGAATAGACAGAATAAAATCCTGGTCGCCATGGGGATCCAACCTTGGATCTCTACGCCGGCACCCATTGCCGTGTCATGTTATTCAATGTATCATTTCCTTCATTACTAGCTGAGGAGCCCACTTGGCGGGTGGGTAGGCTTCAGATCTAGATCCCAGCTCTTAGTCCACATTATAATTCTGATTACGCTTGCAAAGACTTGAATTGGCCTTGGTCACCTGTTGGCTACTTTCGTGTCTATAAGTTTGAGACTTTCTTTTTTCTTTTTTTCCGTTCGTGCCCTATGTTCTTCTAGAGTTAGATGTAAGAGATTTTAAGCACTTCCATTTTGCATTTAGTTTTCGAAATAGAGTGTATCTAGTGCTCTTTCGCTCATAGGTACGACTTACAATTGAAACTAATATCTTTAACCTTTCAATCAATGAAAATAAATAGGCCCGGCCCATGCAACTCTACACCTAATTTTCAGCGAGTCTACAAACTTTGAATATTTTCAACGTCGCGTGAGAACGCTTCATTCAGAGGGTACATTGTATGATCCAATTTTACTTCAATTTTATACACAAATTTTTAACATCACTGTTATTATTATTATTATTATTATTAGTATTATTATTATTATTATTATTATTATTACTATAATTAACTTCACACAAAAAAAAAAAAAAGCAACATAAATGACAAATCAGCCATTACCTATTTTCAATAGTTTTTGATCACAGAATATTGCCTCAGCCAGCTCCGCCCATTCACCAGCAGACAGGACACAGCCGAGCATGACAAAGTCTAGGAGATAGACCGTGTCTGACAAGGCCAGCTGGAGGATGGCCACATTTTCCACAGACGTTCCCATGGCCGGTTTCCACTCGGCATCCAGGCCAATAGAAGTACCCGGCTGAAAAAAATAAATATATATATATATATATATAGAGTGGATTTCATGTCTATTTTACCATTGTCATAGAGATAAAAAAACCGATCTACTTCACTGACAGTTATAGATGATAAATATCGGCGGTGGAACTGTCTTAATACTTTGTGTGCCAACCTCCAACTATAGTCGAACTTTGAAATGACTTTTATAAACTGGTATACAAATGTGACTGAACAGTGGGAATTTTATCTTGCTCAATCAATATGGCTGCCTCCATGTTCTAGCTGTCAGCACAAAGTCAATAAACCAATTTTTCATTCAATATTTTTATTTGACTAATATGAAACTTAAGTGTTGGTAAACCTCAACCATGAAAAAGACAAACATTTTAATGGATGATTCTCCTTCTTCGATCTCTGAATGGATGATTCTCCTTCTTCGATCTCTGAATGGATTATTCTTCTTTTCGCCTCTCTGAATGGATGATTCCTCTTCATCTCTAATGGATGATCCTCTTCTTCAATAGCTAAATGGATGATTCTCCTTCTTTGATCTCTGAATGGATGATTCTCCTTCTTCGATCTCTGAATGGATGATTCTTCTTCTTTGATCTTTTGAATGGATGATTCCTCTTCATCTCTAATGGATGATTCTTGTTCTTCAATCTCTAAATGGATAATTTTTCTTCTTCTTCAATCTCTAAATGGATAGTTCTTCTTTAACCTCTAAATGGATGATTCTTCTTCTTCTTCAATCTCTAAATGGACAATTTTTCTCCTTCAATCTCTAAATGGATAATCATTCTCCGTCATTCCACTAAATGGATGATTCTTCTTCTTTGATATCTGAATGGGTGATTCTTCTTCAATCTCTAAATAAATTATTATTATTCTTCGATCTCTGAACGGATGATTCTTCTTCTTCTTCGATCTCTAAATGGATGATTCCTCTTCATCTCTAATGGATGATTCTCTTCTTCAATTGCTAAATGGATGATTCTTCTTCTTTTATCTCCAAATGGAGGATTCTTCTTCAACCTCTAAATGGATAATTCTTCTCCTTCTTCAATCTCTAAATGGATAATTCTTCTTCAACCTCTAAATGGATAATTCTTCTTCAACCTCTAAATGGATGATTCTTCTTCTTCTTCAATCTCTAAATGGACAATTTGTCTCCTTCAATCTCTAAATGGATAATCATCCTTCTTCAAGCCCTAAATGGATGATTCTTCTTCTTTGATATCTGAATGGGTGATTCTTCGTCAATCTCTAAATAGATGATTCTTCTTCTTCATCGATCTCTGAACGGATGATTCTTCTTCTTCTTTAATCTCTAAATGGATGATTCTGATTCTGGAAATACTGGTCAGATTCAAACAGTATCTATATCTAGATGCCCTGAAAATTTTGAAGCTCTGCAGATTTTCAGTTGGGTTGCTATTCGTTTTTTGTAATAAGGCATGTAACCCTAAGAACTGCTGGATATGGGAGGACTGTTTGCACGTAAAATGTTAACAGGTGTGTCTGCTTAACAATATTTTTCAGAAAAAGCAAAAAAAACCCATAATAGATCATCGAATAAAGGCTATAAACACTATGTTATTACGTTATGCATCTGGGATTTCATTTCACAACAGTTCTAGTCTTTAGAATGTAGGAGTAAATGGAAAGAAACAATCCCTTGTTCACAAACTGGACTTCCACAGTTGGAGTTGGAGTTGACCTTTTGGAAGACTTAAACAAACAAACCAGTAAGTCCACTCCCTTGACTTACAAGGTTAGACAGTTTCAAGCTAGAAAAGAAAAACAGAAATCTGCGTTTAGATCATGTATATGTGAATAGCTGGAACCTTTCTATTGGATCAAGGCCTTCATATGTTTATAAAAAACACGAAAGAAGCGTGCATTTGATCGTTTAAAAGACAAATCTCGTATCCCATATACCGTACATGACTTGCCAATTTAGGCAGTTTAACCAACGACGTCTATTTCACTAACTGTCAAATCTATTTCATACAAGAATAAAATTAAAACCTCATAACCGTTGAATATAACTCTATTTCATAACATTATTTTATAACAATCTAGTTCGCTGCTATAAATAAAAAAAATAAAAAAATCTTTTTCATAATTATTTGCTGTGAACAAAAATCTATCACACCACTGAGATAAACAAAAATCCCCATCACATCTGTTACGATATAATTTTACTTACAGTCATTCTTCTATACTAAAATCTATTTCAATATATGAGTAAAAACTATTTTACAATGGTTTGAAAAAATAAAAGTAAAAGTCAAATTCTTGGTAATACATAAATTAAACCACCAAACATAAATCATAGCATATATATACAAAATGAAACTAGTAACACAGGGTGTCCAGCAAAAGTCAACTGAAAATTTCCTACCTCAACACAAAAAACCCTACCTAGGAAATGAAATACTCTCCCGACACCAGAAACGGAGAACAGCGTAAATATTTCCAATTTCAATGCATTATATAAATTAAAATCGTAAGTGAATGACTTTCTAGTGCATCTCATTCCCAATGAAATGAAAAGTGATCACACATTTCTTTAATGTTTCACTTTGGATTAATTATATTTCAGCATTCTTCCACACATTTCTGGAAAGAAAAAAAAATTCTGATAGCTGATAGATCTAGTAGTGATAGATCTACCCCTATCATTTCACAAAACATGCAAACAGTGCAAATATGAAAACAAATAATTTTTTATATCCTTTTCGAAAAATAAATCAAACACAAGAGTGACACACATGCACCAATACTTACTCAGTCTACCGAGAAGAAAATGAGATTTGAAGGCTTTTTCTATAACTTGATTGAAACAATTATAAATCTTCCTCTCTTCTACTTTTAGCCACCCCCCCCCACACACAGTCTCTCTCTCTTTCTCAGGATCAAAACTTAAAACTAGATCAAGAGTTTTTAATTGACTGCAACGTAAAACATCTACCCACCCCCTCCCCTAGTAAAAATCTCCATTATATTGGCAACCACCCCATCCTCTTTTCTTTCTTCTTCCATGAAACCGGAAAGTATATCTAAATCTAGTATAGTACATGATTGTCTTCTTCCTGGTAGACACATTCGTTATTTCTTCCTTTCTCTTCCGATACCGTATGTCAGACTCAGTCGCCTCTTGTTTTGCCATCATATGTTTTCACATAGATTTTTCTTCACCCTGTCCCCTTCCCCATCTCTGTTTGCTATCAGGCCGTGTGGGCATAATATCCATTCGATCATCCAACCTCCTCTATTCTTACTAAACACTTGCATTTGCCTTCCGGTCATCTGTAAACTCACGACTCTCATATATACTCTCTCTAATACTAATACACACATGCGCGATTGGTCGCATTAAACACACACAAATATTCTCTGCCTAGCCTTCTTACACACACACGTGCCCGATCGGACTTAAAATATGCACATAGCCCTCTATCTCTCTTCCTTTGACACGAACCATACAACAACGTGCGCGATCGGCTTTTTAACACAGACGACATTCTTAATCTCTACAGAGTAAAAATCAAATGGAAGAAAGGAGGCTGGGCCGTAGATACGCAGTTCATGGTATTGGTATAGGCGTTAAAAACTAAAGAAAGTGTTGAAAGCTTTGTGTCGAAATCCAATACTAATTCCCCGGCAAACTTTACTATTTTAAAAAAGGTATTGGAATCGTTTAGTTTCAACATGAAAGAATCGCCAGACAGCAAAGCATGCATGACCGGAAATGGATGACAAAATGATGACTCATCATCAAAAAACTTATTCGCATTTTCCTATTTCTGTGGAGTGTCAATAATTGTTCATGTTTACTTTGATTTCCTAATTTTCTCTCATGTTGATCCACAATATATCAGTCCTGGTATTTTCTCAATCGGGAAACATTTTTTTCATTGTTACGGATTTCCCTGATGCACGGACCTGTTTTACTACGTGAGCCCCATTTCCTACTTGTTTTCCTACTCAAGACATCAATTTCCGACCTGAGTATGAAATAACAGCATATTTCCGCTTTCCGACCTTGCTGGACACCCTGTAACGATAAACTGTGTGTCAAGACTTTAGTCTTGGATATCAATAACTCTTTCTTTTAAAGGCTACGACGATATTCATAGTAATGCGTGGTGTCCATGGTCAAGGGGTTAGCTACTGGACAGGTATCATGAGGGTCACAGGCGAATCCCAGCAGTTGCCTGACGTTGTGTTCCTTGGGGAGAAACACTTGTTATGCATTTTCCCCACTGACCAGGTGCAAATGGTACAAGCACTAGCCTGACAGCTGGTGCCCGCCATACAAAGTTATCCCCTGCCGAGAAGATGATTATCATCACACCTTGTTCTGCTTCACTATAAAAACCTGGGTAAGCTCTGGCTCTATGGGCTGTAATGGCCTTGAAGGAACTTTTGATTTTAGCAAATCTAATCCTACTCATTGAAGGTTGCTAAGGCTCGTGGGCGTGCGGGCACAGATTCACCAGCTTCCTTTCAGTCCTGCGAGAGTTCTTACCGGGCGGTGAGCTGCTGCATGGCCGTCGCCAGCGCATCTTGTGTGTCCACGATGTGGATGTTGTCTGAGAAGGGCAGCGTGTAGTAGATGGAAGGCTCCTCGACTTCGTCATCCCAGCTCTCGGCTTGAAGGTTGGAATGCGCAGCGGCGTGGGACGTGGACCTGCCACCGGCCTGTGCTCTAGTCTCTCTGTTTCGTGAACAAAAGAGGGGGACCGAAAAGTTCTTCAATTCAAAGTATGCATGATTGAATTTTAAAATCGTATGGCGTGTTCAGTAGCAAAAAGCAATCGGTCACAATCATTTGCTGTGCTGAACCTGTTTTGTTTTTTTACGAATTGCTGATTGCATGACATGTACTCTTAGCTTGCATATGGAATACATTATTTAACTTGGGAGAGAGAGAGGGAGAGAGAGAGAGAGAGAGAGAGAGAGAGAGAGAGAGAGAGAGAGAGAGAGAGAGAGAGAGAGAGAGAGGAAGGAGAGGGAAGGAGGGAGAGAGAGAGAGAGAGAGAGAGAGAGAGAGAGGGAGAGAGAAGGAGAGAGAGAGAGAGAGAGAGAGGGAGATAGAGAGAGAGAGAGAGAGAGAGAGAGAGAGAGAGAGAGAGAGAGAGAGAGAGAGAAAGAGAAAGAGAGAGAGAGGGGGAGAGAGAGAGAGAGAGAGAGAGAGAGAGAGAGAGAGAGAGAGAGAGAGAGAGAGAGAGAGAGAGAGAGAGAGAGAGAAAGTGATTGATTGATCTTTATTTAAAAAGGGAAACAATTAGCCTGTCTTACACCGAGCCCTTTATGGCAAAACCATACCTGTGACATAAAAAAACCCAGAGGAAATAAAAAATAATAGTTATAATAGTTTGTAAAAATAGTATAATAATAATGCAATAATAATAATAATAATAATCTAATGCTATAAGAACAATCATTGTACATGTATAACGCTCAAGCCGAGAGAGAGAGAGAGAGAGAGAGAGAGAAGAGAGAGAGAGAGAGAGAGAGAGAGAGAGAGAGAGAGAGAGAGAGAGAGAGAGAGAGAGAGAGAGAGAACAAACAGAGACAAAAAGAAAAACAGCCATTGATTGAGCTAAATAAATTTTTTAGTCTTTAACACCTCAAAGCCTTTCCTCGCATCGATCACCGTGGGAGACAGGCAGAATCGGGAAGATGGTACTGTTTCTGCCCACTTGGCCGCCTCTGGGACGTCATTGTAGCCGAGGAGCTCTAGAATAAACTGCTGTTGTAGGTTGACGTTTTTCCTATTGTGCTCTGTCGGATGGAAACAAAAACGAGAACATGGAAGGGGAATAGACAAACAGCGAGAGAGGCAAGGAGACTAGAGGCATGTTGAAAGTGACCAAAAAGGACATGAAACAGATCATGTTGAAGCCGCAATGTCTAGAGTCGGTGGCCGTGACTGGAGGTCATGAGGTCCCTAGTTCGAATACTAGCAAAGCTAGGTCCTACGTTGTGTTCCTTGGGGAAAGACGTATTTAACACGCATATTCCCCACACTACCTAGGTGCTAATGGGTACAAGCACTAGCTTGGGAGTAATGGCATACATCATGGCCGGGAGGTGATTATTGTCACCTGTTCTGCTTCACGCTATTGAACCTGGGAATAGCCCCAGTATCGGCCTTCACAGCCTTGAAGGAACTTACTTGACCGCATAGGACAAAGGCATGGTGTCCAGCATTTTCAAATAATAAAAAAAACAAAACAATTCTGACAGAGCAAACTAATTCTTGCCAGACAACCCGCATTATTCCAGGAAACATTAACAATTTCCGGGGCAGTGGACAGGTAAGCACCTGTAGGGGAGTAGATGATCCCGCCCTCCACGAGTCTCCTGCTGCCTTTTGCAGGTGGGTCTTGGCCGACCAAATGCTAAAGGAGTTAACCCTGACATAAAACAATCTCTGCCTTGCAGGTTGGTCTTGGTTGACCAAAGGCTATGGCAGTTAACCCCGACAGAAAATAACAAGGCCTGGGAGGGGGCCTCAAGGTGGCAGCCCCACCATCTACCTAAGGTACAGTGGGCTAATCCCCTGCTTATCCAAAACCAAACAGATTCAGAGAACATAAATATAATATAACCGGCTTGATCTTTCGAAGACGAACTTGGAAACGAACACGGACTGTGATTTTGGAACATGGAACGTTAGGGCAATAAATGGAAAAGAGTTAGAATTAGTTGAAGAAATGGAAAAATTCAAAGTAGATTATTTTGGCCATTACAGAAACAAAGAAAAAGGACAAGGAATAGAAAATGTAGGACCAAATCATAATTTAATCTTCTCAGGAGTAGATATCAAAGATAGAGCTAGAGCAGAGTAGGCCTCCTAGTGCATAAAAGACATGAAAAGAGATATGAAAAGCTACTAGAAAGTTGGAAATTTATAAGCCCACAGCTATTAGAGGTAAATATTAAACCAAAAGGAAGAGAAATTAAATTATTAATAGCTTATGGACCAAACGAAGACGCAACTAAAGAAGAAAAAGATATCTTCGAAAACGATTTACAAATAGCTGCAGAGAATCTTAAACCCAAACAGGAACTAATGCTTTTAGGGAGATTTAAAATGCTAGAGTAGGCAACAATGTAGAAACGTCAGGAGGAGTAATAGGTAAAGAAGGAGAGACAACAACTTCTCCAAATGGAGAGAGACTAGTAGATTTTTGCCTGAAGAATAACATGAAAATAGCCAACACCTTTTTTCCTCATAAAGATATCCACAAATATACAAGAGTAAATGAAGACAGGTGTGAAAAGTCAATGATAGACTACATAATAGTTAGCAGCTCCCTTTTTACAGTACATTGGATGCAAGAGTAAACAGAGGAGCAGAAATATTTAGTGATCATCACTTAGTGATTGCCAAAATGAGATTACTGACTGAAGAAAACAAACAGAAAAGGAAAGAGAAGAAACTACTAAACTCAAAATAGAGGAACTAAATAAACCAGTAGTAAAACAGGTATACCAATCTAGGATAAAAAGATTTATCAGTGAAAGACAGATGGATCTGAATGATAGCACAATAGAAGAAAAGTGGCAATTGTATAAAGAAACACTCCTCAGTTGTACGGAAGAGGTCTGTGGTAGGAAACAAATTAAAGGAGATAAGGAAAGAACAGCATGGTGGAATGATAATGTCAAGACTAAGATCAAAGAAAAGAAGGATGCCTGGAAGAAATACTTGCAAACAAAGAGACCAGATGATAGGATAGATTACGTGAATAAAAGAACTATCGCCAAAGAGGAAGTTAGGAAAGCAAAACAGGAACAATGAGAAGAGTTTGGACAAAGACTTCAAGAAAGCTATCAAGGAAATCAAAAGCTGTTCTGGGGAGCAATGAAGAGCATGAGAAAGACCAAAGCATGCTCAATACGACAAATTAAGAATGCCAAAGGAGAAATAATGAAAGAAGACAGCGAAATCATGGAAACATGGAGAAAGCATTTTCACCAATTACATAATTCCTCCAGAACGTATGAAAAAAGGAGTAAAGATCAATTAGTAAGAGTAACAAATAATCCAGAGGAGACAGCTGAAGATGAAGATATATCAATGGAAGAAATCCAAACAGCTATAAGAAGGTGAAATTAGGAAAAGCTCCCAGGAGCAGATCAAGTTTATCCAGAAATGATTAAAAACCAAGGGAGAGAGGCAGACAAACTACTACACAATATGCCAACAAGCATGGAAGTCCAAACAGGTGCCAGACGACTGGAAAAAAAGGGAACGGTAGTACCAATACATAAGAAAGGATCAACTATGAAATGCTCAAACTATAGAGGGATATCACTACTTAGCGTTCCAGGAAAAATATACGCCAGGATACTAGAAATGAGACTAAGGAACAGAGTAGAGGATCAGATTGAAGAGCATCAGAATGGATTTAGATCAGGAAGAAGTGTACAAGAGCACATATTTAAAATTAGAAAAATCCCTGTGAGAGAAACATTGACTTGCACCTGTGTTTTATTGACTTAGAAAAGGCATTTGACACTGTGAGGAAGGACGAACTATGGCATTTCTTAAAAGAACACAATGTAGAGCAAAATTTAATAGAAGCCATTAAAAGTTTTTACAATAAACCAACATGTGCAGTGAGAGTAGCTGGAAACATATCTGCAGAATTTGATGTAGATATAGGAGTAAGACAGGGTTGTATCCTAAGTCCTCTTTTGTTTATCACATTTATGGATTCAGTCGCAAAGGCATCCTCAAATATGAAGAAAATGAATGTAGGTATGTGGAAGCTCAAACCAGTAAATGTATCAATGCTTTTATTTACCGATGATTTAGTTCTGTTGGAAAATCAGAAAGTGACCTTCAGTCGAATATCAACATTATGAACAATGAACTAAATAAAAGAGGAATGAGAGTAAATGCAAAGAAAACCAAAACAATGCTAGTAACTAGGGAAGCTAAAACACAAAATCTTAAATTGGACAGGGAAAATTTAGAACAAGTTCAAAGCTACAATTACTTAGGAGTAATGATTAACTCAGAGGGAAACTAAGAGAAGAAATCAGCCAGAGAATCAAAAAGACAAGTGCAATATATAACCATCTAGGAAAGGCTGTGGGGGAAAAAGATTTGTAGGTAAGCAAGAATTGTCATCAAAAACCAAAATGGCAGTATACAATACAGTTTATTGTCCTACTCTCCTCTATGGCAGTGAAACCTGGACCTTAGACAGTAGAGAATACAGTAGAGTACAGGCAGCTGAAATGAAATATCTAAGAAGAGTAGTAGGGAAAACTAAAAGAGACAAAATCAGAAACACAACAATAAGAGATCAAACCAAAAGCAGATGGCATAAAAACTAAGATAGAAACAAATCAATTGAGATGGTTTGGGCATGTAAACAGAACGAATGACAATAGAATAGCTAAATCAGTACACAGTGCTAAAGCCCAAGGTAAAAGACCAAAAGGCAGATCTCGGAGAAAGTAGGAAGAAGATATAAAAGAGGCATTGAAGCATAGAAATTTAACTTTTTTGGAAGAAAACAGAAAATGCCAGGACAGGGCATCCTGGAGAAAGATTATCTCAGGCGTCTGAACCCATACACCAAAAGGTAGAATGGGAACTGATAAAGAAAGAAAGAAAGAAAGAATTAACAATTTAACTTGAATTGACTCCCCTCCTTTAAGGAAAGAAATCAACTGCTTATCATTGGGGCCATGGTACATCTGGTTCTGATTGGCTCATGGAAACTGCCTTCGTCTGTCAACATTCCAAATACATCTCCCGCTGTATACGTGGCCTTGTTCTACCTCTGATTCCATTCACTTTTCTTTCCACCGACTGTACACCCTGAAGCCCTAGCAGGCAGGCCATTTCATCCAAAGCCCTTCTCTGGGCACCCAGGGAGCATGTGATACCTTGGATATTAGGTGCGACCATTTTGACATTCTCACAAGACCAATCTCTGCCTTTATGGCTAGATTCTCATTCACACCTACCTGAGTCACACAAGAAAAGCAGAAAGAATATGTCTCCTGAGAAGACAACGTTGTGGGGGGAAAAAGATGCTAAGCAAACCAGGATTTTGAATCACTGTTATCATGAATAAAATGAGGCGTCAGTGGCTAGACTGCCAGACTTGGCAAGTGCAATATACAACCACTTTGGAAAGGCATTTATAGGTAAACAAGAATTGCCAACAAAACCAAAATAGCAGTATACAATACAGTTTATTGTCCTACTCTCCTCTATGGCAGTGAAACGTGGACCTTAGACAGTAGCGAATACAGTAGAGTACAGGCAGCCAAAATGAAATATCTAAGAAGAGTAGTAGAGAAAACTAAAAGAGACAAAATCAGAAACACAACAAAAAGAGATCAAACAACAGCAGATAGCATAAAAACTAAGATAGAAAAATGAATCAATTGAGATGGTTTGGGCATGTTAACAGAATGAATGACAATAGAATAGCTAAATCAGTATACAGCTAGCTAAAACTCAAGGTAAAAGACCAAAAGGCAGACCTCGGTGAAAGTGGGAAGAAGATATAAGAGGTTTTAACACAAAGAAATTTAACTTTCACGGAAGGAAACAGAAAATGTCAGGACAGGGCAGCCTGGAGAAAGATCATTTAACAGGGCATCTAAAACCCATACACCGAAGGTAGAATGGGAGCTGATAAAGAAAGAAAGCTTAAATAACAGGACTCTGGTCAACGTGGAAAGTACACCAGAGAAGCAGAAAAGTGTGTATACTGTAGATCTATGCCTAATAATGCCTAACATTTGTTCTATTCTGGCTTTTCAATGCAGGTGTTTGATTTGAAGTACATGATAGGCCTAAACGAGAGGGGAAAGAGTGTGTGTATCTAGTACATTACACTATGACAGCTGGCCTACCAATGACTAATATTATTGTATATGATGAGCGAGTCCAGCTAGGCCCATCAATCATGCACCGAGAGCGCTTTTGGGTGTTTTCCTTGCAAACCGCTAATGAAAGGAATTGGTTATAAAAAAAACAGGACTGTAGTTTTCCCCATGTTATGTAAGTGATTTTTACTGTACATAATATCTTGTACTAGTTTACAGATCTAATCTCGTTAATGCAAATCTCTCATTATCACCTTCTCCACTGCACATTTAAAGAAACCGTGGCTGTGAATGAATGAATGAATGAATGAATGAATGAAATAATCAATCTAGTGCTTATTTGGTAAATCACCTCGACCATGTCATCCCAGCTTTCCAAGCCCATAGATTTCTGCGGGCAGAGAGAAACAGAAAACAAAACAGAAAGGGTTACACTCAAATGAAAAAGAATGAATAGCACAGGCTTTAAGGCATAAATCTGGGAGTATGAAAAGCATTATCATCGATTGAATAAATATACATTTTAATTTTTAATAAAAAAACTTTTAATCATCTCTGAAGGGCCATTATTCATATATGCACACAATAAAATATGTATTTGTCATAAAATTATTATCATTACTACACGTTGTTTTTATTGTCATTATTATCATCGTGACTTCCGCTACAACCACAATCATGATGATGTAATTCCTTCTGTTATCATTATCATTACTACTATCATTATAATCTTTTTTCTTTTTTTCATCAACCTTATCCCAAGTGTCACATGTATTTTAATTCACAAGTTGTATTATAACCAATTTGTTTCACTGAAATTTAACCTGTTTACCATGTGCGGTAGCCTCAGTGTGATTTAAGAGGAAACGGCAAGACGAACGACATCTAAAAGAGCGTAAAGGGGGAAAAAGAAGGGGCTACCAGCAAGCAGCGCCAACTAATCCGCTCATGCATCACAGCCAAATCAGACCCACAAATCACATCATCCTGTTTTCCTGTTGCCCTTGAATCAATGTCCTACAGAGCTATTGCTACATTGCGTGATGTACCATGTCTACCACATGCAGTGATCTCATGGTGAATTGAGAGGAAACAGCAAGATGAAAGAAAGAAATCGACAGTCAAAGTTGCGAACCATGTAAGTCGACTTTTGGATGTTTTTGAGACAGCCAAAGAAATTGATGCTCCACTTTCACATCTATTTTCACAGACATACGCAGTCTGCAAATGTAAAAAAAAAACTAGACCCAATACAGATACACTAATTACTCATAGTGTTATTATACAGGTTTCTATTGGTTCTTGTGCCACGGAACCGTACTAGATGAAGCATAGGGGCTTCCTAATGTTGAAAAAACATCAAAAAAAAAAAGAGAAAAGGTTAGACTTACAAGGTTTGCGACTTTCACCGTCGACACTTTAAAGACACGACAAAGAAAGAAATAAGACAATATCTGAAAAATCGCTCACCTGTCTCAACATCCAAGATATAATAATGAATTCAAATCACATTCACACACACATATGCATACCTTACATACCAATGATAGAGAAATGGGGAAAACCTCTGTTTTATTTATAAAATTCATTATTTAAATACCTCAACATAACGTTTGTAGAGAAGATATCGCAAAGTTCCCATGGCTCGGTTTTCAGAAATATTTGGACACGAATCTGAGGAAGAAAAGAGCATTTACTTTTGATAACACAGAAACTGTATGACAGACAGATTTGTGAAAACGCAAAAAATCACTTTGTTAAGAATTCAAAAGAGAAAAAGTTATTTGTATTGATATAAATCATATTTAGATGCTAATCATTTATCTCCAGGAAACTAACTGTTCCAAAGGTGTTCATCCTTTCCCTTCAAGATTCTCTTTGAAAGTCAAGCTTAAAAGACAAAAATAATATCATTAAAACAGAAGATGTTTTGATTTCATTTCAAAATAAAGTCAACTTTGATTTCAATTCAATAAATAGGATAATTTCCCAAACGTAGAATAAATAGTACAAACTTCATTCGTACTGAGAATGAAAACATGCTAATATACAAAGACATATTATGTAAAATTCTCTGACAATATACAATGTTAATTAATGCTTTTTCTGGTTTTCCTTTTGTTCTGAAATGACGAGAACATCTTTCTTTTAAACCAAAATTTGATTAAAATCGTAGTTGATTTCAAAGTCATGCGCACTGACAGTAACACTCAGGGATTGAGTTAGTCAGTTATCATTCATAATAATAATAACAATAAAGTTTATTTATATAGCGTCTTATACCGAAGTCTCAAGGCACCTTACAATCACCCAATACAACATTCATAATGTTATAGGTATTACTGATTTTAAAAAGCTATAAAATTTTTTGTTATATATATATATATATATATATATATATATATATATATATATATATATATATATATATATATATATAAATATATACATAAGTAAAATACATCCATTTAAGGGATTAATCATACATATTGACGAGAAAGTCACATACCGTGTAAGTCTAAAAGTAATAACACCTTTTGTTCTGCCTTTTAACACTAGGAAGCCCCCTACGCTTCGTCTAGTTGGAATTCCGTGACACAAGAACCAATAGAAACCCGTATAATAACCATATGAGCAATCTATGTATCCCTATTGGGTCTAGTTTTTGACACTTGCAAACCGTGTATGTCTGTGAAAATAGATTAAAAAGTGCAGCATCATGTTCTTTGATCGTCTTAAAACATCCAAATGTGCATTTACACGGTTTGTGACTTTCAATAAAAAATATCATTTAAAAGATCATAAGGAAGAAGAGAAAGAAAAAAATTAATTCGAACTATCACCAGGGATGAAAAAACATGATATATAATCTCACCTGGGGGAATGTTGTAGATTTTCATCAGACGCATGGCAAATTTACTTAGCACCTTTTGCTCAGCTTCTCACCCTTGATGTTTTTCACACCTGACATCCTGACAACGACAAAAAAAAAAAAAAAAAAAAAAAAAAAAAGGAAAAGTGGAAATAAAAAATAAGAATCAAACCTTCAATCAAAGTTTAAAATGCTTACGATATAAAATAAAAGATAAAAACAGTCAAAGTGAGAAGAAGCCCCATCCCCCGTTTATTGGTTCTTCCTTGTGTGCAAAATAGGATGTGTGGTTTAATTTGAGGTGAAGTTCTCGGTTTGCATCCTCAAGCTTAATTTGAGACAAGAATGAAATGTTTCCCGGTTTGCATCCTCACCCGTTTCTTGCAATTGCATAATATCATTTATAACGGTGTATGGAGAATTAAATCGCATAATTAAAACAATTACTTTTTTTTAAGAAACATCGCATGAGTATATTTTGAGATGTTTTTTAAAGGTTGTCCCCGACGTGTCAACCATAGATCGGGACAGGGGGGGGGGGGAACAAATTGGAATCAATTGAATGTTAATGTTGTCATATATTTGATTTTTAATAATAATAATACATTATATAATTCATTTCTTACAGCTCGCCATGGTTTGGATATTCCCATCTTACGCAATAATCAGCTCTAGGCAGAGATGGTTTATATGATGCATGTATACATACATAGTAAAAAACATGAGCAATGATTACATATAATAAATACATGACAGCATAATATCATTTATAAAGGTGTTTGGTATTGTTTCCTGATGAATTAAAATCGCAGGTAATAATTAAAACAATTGGCTTTTCTTCTAAGAAACATCGCATGAGGTATGTTTTGAGATGTTTTTAAAGTTGTCTTCCGACGTGTCAACCATAGATCGTATTGACAGATATTGGAAGAGCATTCCAGAGTGTCGTGTGAGGACCTGCTTTTGTGACGTTGATCGAAAGTAAAAAGAGCGTTACAGTTGTAAATTTCTCGTTGTCAGTTTGTACAGTTTGCCGTGTTTTACGTGCTGCTTGAAGCTATTTGATGTTAGAATTGATTTTACGGTATTGGCATTTCAGTTATGCGGATTATCATAGTGTAGATCGAAGTCACCAAGTATGATAGGCCTGTTCTTTTTTGTTGTGTAACTTTCTAGCAGGGTTTGAAAATCAGCAACGAAATCCAATACTTTAAGTTTGTTCTTCTTACTAGGTGGTGGACGATATGTTGCACATGAAGGTTGTTGATTGTTCCTTTGTTTGAGGGTGTGCACTCACAACATTCGAATGATTTAAGTGTGGCGATCGTTTTCATTTTTATGTTAAGATTGCACCTGCTAATTACGCACAGCCCCCCCCTCCTGAACCGCTGAGTCTCGGTACGGGTGTTGGCTTGAACCCCTGGGGAGTTAGGTCATTCATGATTACCTCATCACCTTTTGGTTGAAGCCATGATTCTGTGAGGAAAGCAATATCAATGCATCACACATCAATCTATAGTTATTATGATTCTGATGATTATTATTGTCAATATCATTAAATATTATCATTATTGTTTTACTATCATCATCATTATTATTAACACGGCTATGATTATCATTATTATTTCACTATATTAAGTGTGTAGGCTTAAGAATATCAGGTGACTCACTTTCAGCTAGCGCTGGTGTGGGGTGGGCATAAATTTTCCTTTTCCTGAAAGTCTCAGGTGGGCAAAATAAATTTGTATTATTTTAAAACAATTTCTTACAGTTGAAATAGGGAATTGGGAAGGGAATATGGTTTCCATGCAACATTAAAAATGTTACTCACTGTGCAAAAGAGAGGAGGTCTGACCAATATGACACATAAATAATCCAATAGGGACAAAGTCACAATTTGTTGTTCTGGGATCCATATGACGCTTCTATCAAATTGAACTTTGTCCGTCAGGACCAATAGTGGAATCAAAATCTACCAAATGACCAATATGAAAACATTGAATATGAGTCAAAATGACCAACAGGACCAATACTTGACTTCAATTTGACCAATTATCAATTTGATTTGACCAATATTTTACCAACATGACAAAGAAGATCGCAGACCAATATGACCAATATGACCAATATGGGGCTTTGGTCATTGGCAATATTTTTATTATGTTCAGACCAATATGAACAATAGCCAAGGATCAATATGACCAATGGACCAATATGAAACAAGTGTTGATCCATTCCTCTGTCGTGTTACAAAAGGGGAGTAGGAGGGAATACTAAAAAAAAATCTCAAGTATAGTTATTGCAATTGTCAGGGTGTGTTGAATGTCAAAGTTTTTTATCAATTCTTTAAAAAATCTATTATCAAAAACTGCTGAGCCATTTCGTACTAAGCCAATAATTCATCAACTTAAAGCATTGATTATCTTCTGTTTCGTTTGTTCCATTGCAAATTTATCACATTCTACCAAATGTGTTGATTTCAAAATTTTGACTTGATTTTATCCACATCCAGAGTTAGAAATGAAAAACTATGGGCAAAAACTGGAATGGGAAATAATAAAATGCTCTAGGAGAAGACAATGGAGATGGGATTGTGAAACTAATGCTTCAAATAAACAAGACAAGCATTAGTTGTCAATCCTGCAAGGAAGACATTGTTAACACCAGAGTATCCAGAGAAAAAGACCGGAAGAAACTGGATTCACTGCAATGAGCTGTAAATAGGAAAGGAAAAATGGAAATCCTTGGAGGCCTATACCCTGGAATGGTGAAACAATTGTACACACATACCTTTTGCCCAGTAGAAGTAATTGTAAAATAGTAGATATGTAGTAGTAGTAAAAGAAGGAAGTAGTACCTAGTTTTTTGCAGTAATAGTCCGCCAACTGCTCCCCATAGTAGTATTATAGTCAGTAGTATATTAGTAGCAGCTTTGTGATATAAATTTTTTCATTAGTAGCCATTTTAAAGCAAAGCTAAACGTTACAGTTGTAGTGAATTTTGGAATTTAAAATTTTTGAGTGTCTAGTACAGGCATTTGAGGAAGAGAGAGAGAAAAAAAAGATGAAATTCCAATAGAGCATTGTTGACTATAAAAACAAGTAACGTTCCTTCAAGGCCGTTATGGCCCATTGATTTAGAGTTTATCCCAGGTTTTGAATGTGTGACATGGAACAGGTGACCAGTAATCGCCCCATGGACAGGATGCTAGTTTGTCAGGTTTTTATTCCCAAGCTAGTACTTGTACCCAATTTCACCTGGGTCAGCGGGGAAAATAAGTATTAAATGTCTTTTCCAAGGAACACAATGTCGGGCCTGGCTTGGCCAGGATTCAAACCTGGGATTCTCATGATCCCGTCCAGCAGCCTAATCATTCGGCCACCGACGCCACACCTCTATAATAATGCATTCCATGAAAAAATATATTTTAAAATTCAGGGAAGCGCTCTATTATAGAGCCTTCAAGAATAAAAACAACTTTGTGAAAATTGTCCCAGTTCATTTTCACCTCAACATAGCACAAGAGCGGGGGGAAAAGAATGAGTCGCTCTGTAGCGTAAGTCTACAGGCAAGGAAAATTATACTATTTCTGACAATCGTTGGACAAAAGGAGAGGAGGGGGGAGGGCCATGAAGAAGATATTTATACAGATATGATACAGGAAGACTTGAAGATTGTTCAAAGCGCAAGAGACTGGGACGAGGCAGGATAGGGCAGGTTGGACAAACCATGATCTAGATGTGGGTGGCCCTAATGGGAAAAGCCCGAAAGCAGGAAGAATAATGTTCATTATGCTTTATATACCCTACTTGGGCATTGTAGCAAAGCCATAGTGTTTTGAGTTTGTAATCATGACAACACTGGTTCCAAACCCATGGCTTGCCCAGGTGTTATCCACTCACTCTTAGAAAATGATTTCACTCTGCTTTCCTCCTCGACTCAAATGAGTACCAGGTTATACCTTGAAAACTCTTGTCAGAGTATTAGTATGAAGCACCTGACAGGTTGCTGTACTGTGTGCTCCCAGGGAGTTGAGAAGCACTTTGAATGAAATGGTCTGAACGGGAAGTAATGATGTACAGCCGGTGAACCTGCATTTGTGCGGTGATACAGACTTTAAGTCTATCTTTTTTATCCTTCTTGTCTTTTCTTGACCTGGTACAAAGTCTCAAACCATATGTGAGGGAGTCGACACCTGAAACTGACATTTGTTTGTTTGTTTGTGGGACTTGCATGCCTTACTTGCTACTACCGTTACACCTAAGGTTTGGCTATCTATGATTTAGGGATAATGGCAAATTCTCACCTCCTCTTGAGAAAAATGTGACTGCAAACCCAACTTGGAAACAACGTGTACCGCCTTTGAAAAAAAAAAAAACAAAAAAACAAAGAGAAAAAAGTAAAATGAAGTGAGCAATTCAAAAATGTAAATCATTCTTTATAACTTGTAAGCAATTAAAAATATTTTTAGAGCCACATAAAGTCAATTAAAGCCATACATTAACCAATGAAATTTAATTTACTTTCAACACTTAAACAAACAAATCAAATACATGTACATATCGACGGTGAAAGTCACAACCAGTGTAAGTCCAATTTTGGGATGTTTTGAGAAAATCAAAGAAAATGATGCTGTGCATTTTAATCTATTTTCCCAGACATACATAGTGTGCAACTAGACCAAATAGGGATACACTGATTGCTTATATGGTTATCATATGAGTTTCTATTGGTTTTTGTGCAACGTAATCCTTACTAGACGAAGCGCATGAGGGTCTCCTAATGCTAAAAATTGGGGGTGGGGGTGTTTTTTACAAAGTTTAGACGTACACTGTTATTAAAAAGTAAAAAATCGGCAACAGAGGAAGGCGTGTGTTTATGCAGTGTGCATTTATCCAGCGACTACTGTACATGATATGTGTAAATAAAAGAAAGACTTACCTCCACTAATTTATTATTTGCCAATAATGACTTCACAATCGGAAGAAAGTACTCATTGCCGGGATGACAGAGCAAGAAAGCATTGAAGGCAACATTAGCAAAAGGCATGTGTTTGCCAGTGGTCGCATGGTAAAGCTTGAATGCGTAGATCTCTGCTAATAAATTCTTCACTCTCTCCGTGGAAAGGATTGTCTGTCGACTCGACCCATTTTTGAAACTCTAGTAAAATTTGGAAAGAGAGTGACTGTTTTTGCCTTCGGAATAATCTGTCGCTGTTGTGAACAGACTGAAAGCTATCGCCCATGGATTTGATTGCTGACCCAGAATGCTTTTCCTCTTGTAGATGGCGGATGATTTCGCCTTTTTGTCTGCAATGCTATCGTCTAGCCAAACATTCTGAAGACTGTCCAGATGTTCCTGCACCAATTCATTTGGAATTTGCACAAGCTCTTTCTTCGGACTGTAGCCTGAATGCTGCTGATGATGACCAGGGGTTAGGGCGATGGAGAACCGTGAAAACGCTGGATTCCTGCCATGTCCATAATACGGAATAACCCTTATGATAGCCATGGTGTCTTGGTGGACGCTGTTGTTCCCTAGGGGAGAAATTTCTGAGAATGCCTCGACTGAAATAGCCTGGTGGACACTGATATGGATCCCGTAGTGTGGTCTCCATGCCATCTTGTACGCACATTCAGAATTCCACTGCCGTCTTCTTCTATCCAACACTGATTCCCTGAGAGAGATAAACATACACACACACACATATATATCAATTTACATTTTAATGACAGAGATAGATATTCACAAAAAACGTTTTCATCGAATTTTTTAAAATTTATTCCATGAACAACATGGCAAAGAAAGCATTTAAATATCTGAAGTAAACTGTGTGACAGATTGTAAACCATGCACAATGGCTTGACTGTTGAACAATGGCCTGACTGTTGAACAATGACTTGACTGTTGAACAATGGCCTGATTGTTGAACAATGACTTGACTGTTGAGCAATGACTTGACTGCTGAACAATGGCTTGATTGTTGAACAATGATTTGACTGTTGAACATGGCTTGACTGTTGAACAAGGATGATAGTCCAACAGCTGTCAATGAAGAAGTCCCACCCACTCTCAAACACTGATTTTCACTAGCACTAATTTTTCCCCTTCTAGTACAGCAAGACAATGAAACAGACTGCCAACAGAAACCAAACTACACAGCTAGCTGCATTGGGAAGCTTAAAAAACATCAATGAACTTCTTAAATTAAAATATAATGATTTATCGTACAATTAAATTCAAAAGCATGCTCACCCGATGGAAAACCTCAGTGATTAAGAATTGATTTGATTTACCGACATCCACAACTTAGGTGATCTCAGGGTTTTTGTAGGACTTTTGCACAGACTGCCCTGTAAACACTGTCAAATCGTCAAATGAAATGCCATATATATGTCAATATTTTGATAAATTTACCTTTTAACATTTTCCCGATAGTTGGTGCCCTATTAAATCTACCCATGTCATCAAAATGGAAAACAAAAGAAGAAAAATGAGAGAAACAAAAGTAATTAAAATTTCAAAGAATGCCATATCTGCATTTCGCACACCTCATTACCAAATGAAACGCTGTATCTGCATCGATTACAAATGAAATACCATATATATATATGAGTCTCGTTTACCAAACGAAATGCCGTATGTCGAGCTGACCATCCACCGTGTGGGTCACTTCGGGAGAGAGATGTAACACCAAGTAACAGTACCATAAAAACAAGAAGCTGATTGGCCAAGACTGGTAGGTAGGTGTCTTTCGTCTATCGAATGACCTAAGTGGGCAGGTCAATCTCATTGTGTCGAATCAGAGTTATGTTACATTACAAATAATTAACAACCATTACCATTGTTACCAACACTTATTAGCTTGATTCCGTTATTTTGAGTTTAATCATTGATACGCTGGCCGTTTTGTGAGAAGGAAAATGAATTGGATTGGAAGGAAAGCGAAACATCATCAAACATTTTATGCCACCAAACGGTCAGCATATTAGGGAAATTATTTCCGCAAAATAAATGTATTGTATGCAGTTTGTGGTAATTGTCATGAATAGTGTTATTGTCATCCTAACACGCACACTTTTAAGCTGCAAAATCCTATTCTTGACTGATTTCGTCACATGTAATCTCTTTGTCTACATAGTTACCTCACTATTCATCAATTTGATTACCTCACTAAATCCTCTTCTACATTAATTTATTTGGTACAGTTTTCAGAGAGAGAGAGAGAAGAGAGAGGTAGAGAGAGAGAGAGAGAGAGAGAGAGAGAGAGAGAGAGAGAGAGAGAGAGAGAGAGAGAGAGAGAGAGAGAGAGAGAGAGAAGAGAGAGAGAGAGAGAGAGAGAGAGAGAGAGAGAGAGAGAGAGAGAGAGAGAGAGAGAGAGAGAGAGAGATAGAGAGAGAGAGAGGGAGGAAGTGAAATTATAGTTAAAACAACGTAATCATGTTCATGTACCACATAGCCAAAAGGACTGCAACTTTCACAACAATACTTCTTAAGGTCTTTATAATCTACATGTATATTATAATATCATATTACTTCTGCTATTATAAAATATTAGGCATGGCATTGTTTCTGTGTACAATTGGATATCCCCTCAATTTGTATTTCATATTATAACACATCTCAGTTGTAATCGTTTATCCGTAAAACCAATAGAAAAGAGAGAGACAGATAGACAGACAGACATACACAGATAGAGAACAGAGACAGACAGATAGATAAATAAATAGATAGATAATGATAGTAATGCCTTTGTTGACACCTTCATCCACCAAAATTGTGGATCGCGCTTGATGGTAGAATATTAAACACAATTACAGATTATTACATAAAATGCAGAACAAAAAAAGATAACTAGATGTAAGTTAGTATTGTTAAAACACTAAAAGAAGAACAAAACAGATAGATAGATCTAATAGATATATATATATATATATATATAATATAGAGGAGGGTAGAGATACTAAAATATACAGGAATTTTTGGCGTATATCACATTATAGTGGCGTCGGTGGCCGAGCGGTTAGGCTGCCGTACTGGGGACCATGAAATCCCGAGTTCAAATCCTGAGAAAGTCAGACCCGAGACGTTGTGTTCCTTGGGAAAGACACTAAACACACATTTCCCACACTCTATCCAAGTGCAAAATGGATACAAGCATTAGCTTAGGAGTAAAAACCTGCGTCAGACTAGCGTCCTGGCTGGGAAGTGATTATTATCATCTGTTCCACTTCATGCTATAAAAACCGGGATACGCCCGGCTCTACTGGCCGTAACAGCCTTGAAGGAACTTTACTATATCATGTTATTATATCAATATTCTGTTTGTGTTGTTTTTTATTCTTGTTGCAAAATTTCAGTTCTGTAAGATGGGTGTAATAACTTAAAAAAAAAAAAAGAAGAATGATTTTGAACTTTTCTTTACTTTATTTCATATATATACCATTTCCGTGAATATTTAATTTTAATTTGGTTTCTACATTCTGTTCCATTCTTGTACATGATGTAATTTTATTTTATGAATGATATGAACGATATGTACTGGCACATGAATCTTGGCAGTTTTTGTTGTCGATGTGATTGTTATTGTTTCACAGTGACAGACGAATTTTAACATAATTGAGGAGCCTGAGGCAAGATTTTCATGCAGATAACCGATAGCTAGGATTGTAGTACACATTACGTAGCAGGTGAGGAAAGGACTAGTGAACAATTACACTTAATACACTATCCATCAAAGCTAATGAATTCATAGCAGCCTAGTGTGAAAACTGAGTCTCCCCCGTCATCAGCGTCAAATGATAACCGCCAGAAAATTTTCAGCAAAGAAGAGCGCTGTAGCTGATACGGCATTTCATTTGAAAATGACCAGTGGATTTTGGCCGCTATGTTTTCAAGTAAAGTGCAGTAAGAGGTATGTTATGTAATCCACCACGGGCAGATGTTCGCCCGTTTATTTGAAAACATCTATGTCACAGGGCAATAGTTTGATGTACTTGGTTTTGGTATTTGAGTGTAGTATAGATGTTTTAGAGAGCAAAATATATTTTTCTCGATTGCGACCAAATGAGGAGATCTAGTCTGGCGACAGATACAGCACTTCATTTGATAACGGCAGAACAGCCAAGGGACCTTTAACATGCACAGAGTGTTGTGATCTGCACACAGGACTTCCTTTTTTAATCGTCCGTCTCAGATTGGAGTAGGTGTCGAGGCACCTACCTGGACAAGGGGGGGTAGATTTTGCTCGAAAAATTTTCAAACGTTCGGGGGCTCGAACCCACTGCCTTTTGGTTGAGAGGTGGATACCTTGCCTCCAGACTACCGAGTCCCCAGTTAATGAAGAATGCCAGATGCCGGGCAAACGGCTCGTTACCAAAAGCAGGGTTATTGCATGGCTGCCTTAGTTATGAGGAAGCAAAATGGTGGCACCTTTGTGGCTGAAGACATTCAATGGATAATCGACTTAAGGCTAAGGCAAGGGTATCGTTATTCCCACTGTTTCTTATTCCCAACTGGGTGTTGGGAATCCATGCATATGTACTTCTTTTTTCACAACCATTTATTATTGTTATTATTATTGCAGGCAACGAAAAGAAATGTGATGTAGAATCTAGATCCAGATCCAACTCTTTTCAGACAACAAAATGATAAATTTACACATTTATACAAGCATCACTCTCACTCTGTGTGGTGTCAGAAGGAAAAATAATTTGCTGACCGTCCACGCAAGCGGATTAGCTACAAATTATTGCTTGAGATCAAGATAATCTATAATTATATATTCTGAAATTGTTTCACTTCCTTGATCTAGATCTAATTCTAGACACAACATTTGTACTTTTTACACCTTATTCCTTATATTTTCTTTAAAAATTTTGGTGACACTTCCTTTCATCCCTTCTCTTTAATTTCTTCTCTCTTAGGTTGTGGGGTGGGTTCAGGGTCAGGGATGCTCATAGTGATAGTATGGCCCATACTATGGGCCCAAATGGAAATCCTTACCCCCGCTTATTTCCCTTTTTCCATTCCACTCATTCTTTGTCTTCTCTTTCTTGATTTTCTCTTGTCTACTCGCCCCCGTTTTCCTCTTCCATTCTGTTTTCCCTTCTGATATCACACCTCATGCCATGCTTCTGTATAAGCACGTGGTTGTTCCTCCTTTGTTGTCTGCCGAAGACTTCATACTCGAAACTGACAAAACTGAACACATGTGTTTATAATGTTGTCTTGGTGGAGTTGTCACTCATTATCGTTATCAGATTACTTTTGTCTTCACTACACATTGGCTCACGTAGTGTTAGCCTAACAAGGAGACACACAAACCTAACCCAAAAACAAGAGCATCTTTGCATATGAATATGAACATGACATACCTCTTTCCCTGGAATTCATTCAACTTAAACAACAAACTAGTTTGTAGGCATTATTATTGTTTTGCAACGCAAAAGCATTTTGGCATTCATTTGAACTGAAAAGGACAAAAGGTGCATTGAGGAGAACAGAAATGAAGTGGTAAGTATCGAACTAAAATTATTATAATCGGTATTTTACCCTCTGCCTTTCGTTTGGTTCTCAAAGATGTCCAACCGCTCTTTTTGCAAATGACGCGATTACTTGAGATAAACAAATAGCAGGATTCAATATCGCTGAAGCACTCCCGGAAGTCGTGGGACGAAAGCGAAACAAGTCTAAGGCGAATAATCGCGTAAAACAGCTGTAGGATTCATCGTTGCCATTCCCGGAAGTCGTGGGACAAAAGCGCAAAACAAGTCTAAGGCGAATTATCGCGTAAAAATAGGTGACTGTTAACAAAAAGATCGATTTGGATCTATTTATGAAGTGAGGTTTGGTTTACTGCTCGACAAAGGAGTTCTTAAACTTTCTCGTTATCCCACAAAACAATCTCACTGAAGTATGGTACGCCTAATCCTGTTCTTTTCTACACCATTAATTTTTAGAGAAGAAAGTCGGCACCCGGCTCTAGAAGATCTAGTTTTTTTTAGGTTTACTTTTAAACTTCTTTTCATGGCCAGCACTGCAACCACACCAGATGGACCTCACCACTACCAGCCATTAATGACGGATGGACCATGGCAGTTACCATTATCATCATCAAGGCCTTTCGCGATATCGGAGTTTAGGATCCTAAATTATTTTTATCGTTTGATCCTACATTTTAATTTGTGGAGTTTGTCAAACTTGTCGACCTGCTGATCCCATGGCCCATACACAAAGTATTGAATCGCTTTTGGTCTCATGGAAAGAAGAAGATCGTTTAGTGCATGGCACATCTTGCAATCACTTCATCAGCTACCTACGGGAGTTTGAATGAAGATGGAGCTTTGACACATTTGCTTCATCAGGCGGAAACACAATTGGGAAAATTCTAAATGAAATTAAAGTGCAATACCCTGTGTAACTTTCTTGAACTTGAAGAAATAAATATTTTTTGGAAAACAAAATATTTTAAAAGTTATTCTTAAAAAATCTTATTTTTAAGTTTAAATAAATCTTGGAAAAAAAATAATAATTTAGGACCCTAAACTCGAGATCGCCAGCCTTTCACCCCTACCACCGGGCTAAAGACCACAGACAAGGGATTTCTATAGTTCCTGTTCCTTCTCCTCTCCTGTGAGATCATTCTTGGGTGTAGACCATTCAGAGAGCTGATATCCAGTCTGAGTCTCTTCCTGTCATTTTCAACACTCCATATGGCAGGTTTCACAAAAATGGGACCCAATTAATCTTTCTCAAAAGTCTAATTGATGAATCTTTTTAACATTTAGTCCATGTATAGCTTTGATATAAAAAAACATAATATTGTGAAATTTGCTTTCAATTTGTGTTTTTGTGAATATTTTTTAGTGCCAACATCAGCAATTGAGACTGATGGCATTTCCCTCTTTTTAATAAGTCCTTTTTCACCTTAAGGTAGGTGAGGTCAACGACCTTTTATTCTGTTTTCTTTAATTCCATGTTTTTTTATCTTTTGCAGTGATCACATGAGGCAGGTTTCAGATTTTCGTTATTATGTAACAATTGTGGTCTACAAATGATCACACAGTAAGAGCTGAAAAAAACAGTTGGAAAAAGACGAGCAAGAAGAAGTTTTATGATCTGGAGTGAAAAGAAATTGATTCCTAAATAATATATATCCTGTAAAAGATACGAAAAAAATCATAGGTTTTCTAAATGAGAGTTAGAATACCATGAGACTACTATCAGTCACATTAAATTATGGTCGGACAAACATTTTTTTTTCAAATCTGGGATTTGAATAATGGTAATATCGCGTCAAGCTATTTTAGTAGTTCATCATGTAAAGTAAGACTATTCAGAAATCATGAAATTTTTGTTTTTAAATTGTCCGGTCAGCTTTGCGGAATATTTTGTCTTTGGATATCCCATACGGCCATGCACTTACGTCCGCATTAAAAATGTAGATGATGATTGGCCATCAGAAAAGGAGACTGTGAGAGAGTTAATGATTCCGGAGATCTTCAGGCGGATTCGTTGCATTAGCAAAACCTGCTTTGGCTTATCGTGAGTGAAACTTATGTAAAGAAGTCTTGCAATCAATAGGCTTTCATGATTTATTATGTTCTAATAAATAAAGACAAGATAATTGGCAGTACGGGAGGTTTAGAAGTCCATTACAACAATAATGACTCTACATCTCCACTATGATGCACAGTCTTTTCGGATAACAATACAAGAGAAGTAGAAAAAAGAAATTTTAAACGACAGAGCGAAAAAATAATACTAATAGCACAGGTTCAAGTAGAGTTCACCATTACAACAATAATGACTCTACATCTCCACTAGATGACACAGTCTTCTTCGCATAACAATACAATATTACTAAAAACGGTCATTTAAACGAGAGAGCAAAAAAATAATACTAATAGACAGGTTTAATAGAGTTCAAGATTTGTCAGCCAAGCTCCAATCCCGTCCCATAGTCGCAGCGTTGGCAAGTCTATCGATCGACCAAAGGCATAAGTTTGTGCTAGTCTTGGGGGCGCTCTATGTGACTGTAGATAGTCGGAGAGAAGGGAGCTGGGGAGTGATGATGGGAGGGGTGGGGGGTATGTACTAGGGGAAAAAGAACCTTTGTCTGTACATCGTTTATCCCCCAGCAGGGTTTCATTGCTGGTTCATTTCTCTTCTCTCTCTCAGCCTCTCTGCTTCTCTCTCTCTCTGACTCTCTCTCCCTCTAGCTCTTTTTTTATCTCCCTCCCTGATTCTATTGGGAAAGATCGGAATATACGTGTCGCATCCTCACTCATATAACGTCGTGAAAATTACTGCACTGTTTTAACAGAATGAGTACACACGATAACCCTGTAACACATAATAGGGATAGTAGAAAGGCATACAATCACAGAATTTTACAAAAAAACGGACAAAAATGCATCGGTTTCATCCATCCACATGCTCCGGAACCGCGAGTCATCTGATCAACAGTAAGGCACCGTATGTGGTCTTATATCAGGTGTCGGGAAACACAAACACAGACTTCACATCTTATAAAAATCCAGTTGTTCTTGGCCTACCCTGGTGTTGTCTTCCCTGCGCATTTGGTTGTAACGTTTGTTTTGTTGTATTTGAAGCAGGCTTTTGTAAAGTATGTCTTATCCATCTCCACCATCTTCTATTTTCAATGGTTTCCATGACACTAATGACAGTTCTTGCCCATAGTTTTTTATTTCTTGTCTTGCAGTTTAATTCTCAAGATCTTTGAAGACATCCATTGACAAAGGATTGAAGTTTCTTCATTGTCCCTAAAGTGGTCCCTGGTTAGATGTTGGGGTTCGCTTGCATACTTTTATTCTTTTAAATTATTTATTTAAGTGTATCAAAATTAATTGCCAACCGTTTCAACATCAGGCACTTTAGGCGTATCATATGGCAGGTCCATAAATCACAGTTATGAAGGATGAGGATCATCATGGAATAAAGGCAAAGTATCAAATGATAAGCGTCTTGTCTCCAATTCAAGGAGCGTAACAAATAATATGTCTGTATTCTACAGTAGTGACCGCCATAATGCCCGTTTCACCTGAATGCCTGCAATCCAGTAAAAACCAAATTTTGTTCTCTATCAATTGCTCCTCTCTAAATGTCTGTTTAAAACCAAGATTTTTGGCAAAATGGCAGGTCTCAATGGCAACTGCAGGTTTCATTTTCTCCAAATGATCATAAAATACATCCATAATTGATTAAAAGACACTTTCTTTTTATCATACATGTAATCCCATCAATTAATAGGTTTATACAGACCTGCCATTTATCATGAATGTTTTTTTCTTAAAATTTGAAAATTTCTAATTTTCCGTTGGCCCATCTCGATTTTTTTTAAGTAAACTGCAGTCGTTGTCTGGATGGCATTGTTAAGATATTCATTGTTCTGATTTTCATTTTTTAATCGATAGACTGAAATTTGTGCCTATCCAGGATTCATGTTATTATGAGTAATGGTGTATCGATTCTTAGCTAATATATTGTTATCTTTGTCCATTCTTCAAAGTACTTTTTTGTACTTGTTCGAGAAGAAAAATATTGTAAGGAAACGTGTTATTGAGGTTACTAGTAATACTAGAGCCTTGAATTTCAAAGTGATCAAACAGAAGGCTTCGCTGACATTCAATGACTTGTTAGATCTAAAGATTAAACGTCCTAGTTTTAGGTGCCTAGATTAAAGATCTAGGTCTAGATGATCTGTATCTGTACTTTAATAGATCCAAATCTAAATCAAGTCAAGATTAAAATCTTTGAAACAATATGACTCTCCCTGCAGCAAAGTATGATCACACGCATGTCAGAGAGAAATGTCACACGTTTGTGAGTGTGTAAAAAGAGAGAAATGGAGAGCATTTTTTATTGTTTCGTGTGATATGAATGTATGTGAGTGTGTGTGTTAGAGAGGAGTGAGCAACAATTTATGAAATGAAAGGCAAATGCAAGGAAAATAGAGGTTGGATGATAATTAGACAGGTATGTCATGCACGTATATCTGACCGATTAGCAGGAGTGGGGGTGGGGATGTGTGTGTGAAGAGTGTGAAAATATGATAACAAGATAAGTGACCACTGTTGAGAAAGAGAGGAAAATTTTTACGTCATCCACTTCCAGTATGTAAACAATGAGTGGAAAGGAGGCAACTGTAATGCTGATGTAGTACTAGAGTTCAGGTTTTATGGGGGGGGGGGGGTATTATTATGGATAGTTTTAATTGGGAAAGGAAGAACCGCCGTCAACAATGACCTATTTTATTATTATTAAATTAAAGATTTGGCGACCAGCTATCTCTATACCTGAAATTTCGAGGGACAAGGTGTGAAGTTTTATTGCTCCCTCGTCTTGCATTGGCTGTATATCCATTGTGCCTATGAGTCTTGGTAACGAGTTATTGTCAACCCGTTTGTGAGCTCACCACCTCTGTGCTAAATAGCTAAATGGTTTCCAGGTGTCCTTATTTCTCGCATTAAATTTTTTCGTAAATGTTGAATTTCATGCACCCTACTGGATGAACTCCTTGGTGATTACTCCCCTTCCTCCCAAATTATTGCCCTGAACTTCTTTCGTGCCTAAATGCCTGTTTCACCTAAATGCCTGTTTTCTCTGCTTCAAAGCGCGAGGCATTTAGGCAGTCACTACTGTATTTATGAAAATTCTTTAAATTCATGATACGCCCCAATTCTAAATTCAAATTCTGACTCTTTTTTTTCAAGACATTATTTTGATATTTTGACATCACATAGCTATGGCCAGTGCAATTCATTAGTACCTGGGAGTGACAAGGGTGTATCATATGAAATGTCCCATTTCTATATATATACCCGCAATATAATTTGTAATATATTTATATACTAAAGAAAAACCCAAACTCAAAACAAAAAATTGCCACAGAGGTCTTGGATTTTAAAAATGTCTGAACGTTATTATTTTTTATTTAGATTATATTTAATAATGTTAATGAAATAATTATGATTTGAAATATTTCATTCTTGTCCCAAATATATTTTTACAGGCTGTAGGTCTGGACCAGACTTGGGGTTTGGTCTGATCTCCTCTCTGCCTTTGTCTTCATCTACTACACAATCTGGGTGATAATCTTGGTGAGTGAATTAGATTAAGGAGTGTCACTGGTCGAGATATTGTCACTGTTGTCAGTTAAGGCAGGTTCTTTTTCTTGCTATTTCTTTTTTTTCTTCTTGCTCTTTTTCTTTGTTGTTTTTTGTTTGTTTGTTTAGATAATTTATGATTTTTAGTAGCCCTCAACAATTAGTGTGGCATCGGTGACCGAGCGGATAGGCTGTCGGACTGGGGATCATGAGGTCTGAGGTTGAATCCTAGCAAAGCTAGGTCCGACGTTGTGTTCCTTGGGAAAGACACGTAACACACATTTTCCCCACTCTTTACATTATACATTGGTGACTGCCTAAATGCCTACAGCCACAATGCCCGTTTCGCCTAAATGCCCGCAATCTCGGTGAAACCGATTTTTTTCTCTCTATAAATTGTCCTTCTAAAAGCCTGTTTCAAAGCCAAGATTTTTGCCTAAATGCCCGATCTCAACGGCAACTGGAAGCATCATCTTATCCAAATTATCATAGTGTGTGTCCGTAATTGATTAAATTTTCTTTTCTTTTTTTATCAGACCTTCATGTAATCCCATTGCTAATATGGCTTATACCCGTCAACAATGTGCAATGCATTGTAACCACCCTACATTACCTTCTATCCAATATAATGCAACAAAAGAGGACCAGTCTCCTCTTCATAACTCCACCCACTGTACCCCACAGCCTTTGTCCCATTGGATCACTGGTTTGTCATTGGACAATTAAAATGGAACAGTCTTCTGGACTCCCCCCGGCTCTTTCTTGATGTCGTAAGGGGCATGAAACCACCTGGCGCTTTTAATCGACCGGGCACAGGACAAGGCATGAACAGTTTTATTGCTCCCCAGTCTGGCATTGGCCGTATATCCATTGTGCCTTTGAAATTTTTGTAGCGAGTGATAGTCAACAGACAAGAGTTAACTCAAATGGGGCATTGGAATACGGTTTTGTAAAGAAAGGAGGTAAATGTTCTATTTCTGCACCATACAATTTAAATGTTGACCAACAACCATTTTAAAACTGAGAATTGCCTCGCTATATCTTTAACACCAACTCCTGCATCAAGCATGTCAATAGCTCTACAGCGATCAGTAATAGAGAGATGCGCCATATTGTAAAAAAACGTAAAATAAAAATGTGTAACTTACTGTGAACAAGGCAATTGGTGTGTTTACGGGTGGCTTATGATAAAAAATGAGCTATAGTTTTAAATGAAATTTAAAAAACTGATCGGGTGTTGATATTACGATGTTTAGGCACGTGTGCGTGCAAACCGTGGGTGTGGTCCATGGCGTGACCTAGATAACGTTTGGCATTTGACACACTTCAGACATTATCCACATTGATTTTTTAACAATATGCAATTAACTGTATAATGATAGACATGAAATCTTTCAAGAACATAGTGTCTCAAAGTATTTAGTTTCTTTTGTCCGCGAGTATGTTTTAAAATACTGCGGTTAAAACTGTTTGGTAGGTAGCGTTATTGAGACCAACATCAATCATGTTCCTCGTTTTCCCCACAGCCCTTTGTGGATTCCGATCAGCCAATCCATTCTTTATTCCCTCCTCCATTTTATGCCGTAGCTGTTCCATTAATAGCAGGGGTTGCAGCCCTTGTCGTGATAGGTAAGTCAAAGCAAATAAACGGCTATTGAATTTTTGTTTAGCATCATGAGAAATATTGAAAAGAAGTTGTCAAGCTTTAGGTAGTTGTCCCTGCTTTAGCTTTTGCTTGTAAATTTAGGACATTATATTTAGCCTGTATGTAAAAAAAGAAAATTTGTCTTGTTTTTTCTTTACAGAGAATTTTGCTTTTTGTTATATTATATATGTATATATATATATATATATATATATATATATATATATATATATATATATATATATATATATATATATATATATATATATATATATATACAGGAATGTGTAAATTTATGTGAATTGCCTTTTTTTTTTTAAGAATGAAGAGAACTTTGCCCTTTACAAACCAATTTGTCCTCGATAGGGGTGAGGGTATTTTATATTTAGCTTTGAATATGGTGTAGTGCCTTATTTTAGAGTTAAAATATCAGGCATATTAAGCATCTGATAGTTTACCCATTGGCATCTTCCATGCTATACCTACTTTACAGCTTATTTTTTTCTTTTGTCACTGAAAGTAATAGAAAAAGTATTGAAATGAGGCGATATTTTTCGTCTCCTGAAAAATAAGCTTTTTGACTAACATTTATATAATTTATATATTTATATATATAATTAAAATATATTGTTTTATTTCTTTCCATTGCTTGTCCTGCAGGTATTTTTGTTCTCTACGTACTGACATTGCGACCAAAGAAAGTAAAGTCAAGTTAAATTCCATTAGTCATGCCCTCAGACACATCACACCTTATTTTATCACATTGTTGCCATGGGTTACATCTGTAAATAAAATATTTTTATTTTCTGTAAGATGCTCTTAAATGATTTCTTGTCTTTTAATACTTTTATGTCTTTGTTTTGTTTTTGTTGTTTATTTGTCTATGGCATGTTTATGTATTATTATTAAGAATATTCAACCGAGGGGGCATTACAAGTGCAACAATTTTAATGTTGTATTTCTATGTGCAAATTGATGTTTCTTTTGTATTTTCTTCTTTTTTTTTTAGTGTGACATTTTAAAAATTAATTTATTGACTTTCTGCAGTTAAAAAGTTAACAGTCAATTTGAAAAGAATACATTCTATAAAGTAATTTATTGACTTTCTGCAGTTCTGGAGGTAAATTTCAAAGAAACAAACCCCTCTCTCTCTCTTTCTCTCTCTCTCTCTCTCTGTCTGTCTGTCTGTCTGTCTCTCTCTCTCTCTCTCTCTCTCTCTCTCTCTCTCTCTCTCTCTCTCTCTCTCTCTCTCTCTCTCTCTCTCTCTCTCTCTCTCTCTCTCTCTAGAGCTCTCTGTTTATCGGAGGTAACAACTAAATTTATAAGTTATCGCTACTCTCTAGTCCATCGGGGGTAACAACTGTTTAGTCTATTGGAGGTAACAACATCGCGCCCGAGTCCATTGGAGGAACAACTAGGATTATAAGTTATAGCCCGAGTCTATTGGAGTAACAACTAGGATTATAAGTTTATCGTCCATTGGAGGTAACAACTAGGATTATAAGTTATCGCTAGCCCGAGTCCATTGGAGGTAACAACTAGGATTATAAGTTATCGCTAGCCCGAGTCTATTGGAGGTAACAACTAGGATTATAAGTTACTAGCCCTGGGATTAACAACTAATTATAAGTTATCGCTAGCCCGGGTCCATTGGAGGTAACAACTAGGATTATAAGTTATCGCTAGCCCGAGTCCATTGGAGGTAACAACTAGGATTATAAGTTATCGCTAGCCCGAGTCCATTGGAGGTAACAACTAGGATTATAAGTTATCGCTAGCCCGAGTCCTATTGGAGGTAACAACTAGGATTATAAGTTATCGTTAGCCCGAGTCTATTGGAGGTAACAACTAGGATTATAAGTTATCGACAACTAGCCCGAGTCCATCGGGGTCTAGGCTTTAAGTTATCGGTAGCCCGAGTCCATCGGGGGTGACAACTAGGATTATAAGTTATCGCTAGTCTATTGGAGGTAACAACTAGGATTATAAGTCCATTGGAGGTAACAACTAGGATTATAAGTTATCGTTAGCCCGAGTCCATTGGAGGTAACAACTAGGATTATAAGTTATCGCTAGCCCGAGTCCATTGGAGGTAACAACTAGGATTATAAGTTATAGCCCGAGTCCATTGGAGGTAACAACTAGGATTATAAGTTATCGTTAGCCCGAGTCTATTGGAGGTGACAACTAGGATTATAAGTTATCGCTAGCCCGAGTCCATCGGGGGTGACAACTAGGCTTATAAGTTATCCATCGAGTGCTAGCCCGAGTCCATCGGGGTGACAACTAGGCTTATAAGTTATCGCTAGCCCGAGTCTATTGGAGGTAACAACTAGGCTTATAAGTCTGTCTCCTCACTTAATTATCAATAAATTCACTTAAAACCTGCACAGATATTTTTTTTCCATTCAATATCTAAAGAGTGACGTCGTTTTTAGGGTACAATTGGCTTTGTATTGCACTGGTGTATCAAAATTGAAAAAGTAAATTTAAAAAAAGAGCAAGAAAATCATTGAGAATGCTTCTTTTTTTTTTTGTTGGCATCCATTTAATATTAAGAGAACAAAAATATTATATAGCATCGAGAACATAAAATATTGCATGACGAACGACATTCATATTATTTTTGTAATAATTAATGGCAAAACTTAATAATAAGGCAAAAAGGCCATCCTGTAGAAAATAAATACAATGTTAAAAAAAACACGTAATTTAGATGTTATTGCTAGTAGAGCCCCCCTAGCGACAAAGATGAGACGACAAACACAAAGAATTAAACATAGGATTAGGATTAGTGTTGTTGACATGATTCATCATAATGCACTTCTTGTTCTTCTTCTTCTTCTTCTTCTTCTTCTTTTTCTTCTTCTTCTTCTTCTTCTTCTTCTTCTTCTTCTTCTTCTTCTTCGTCTTCTTCTTCTTCTTCTTCCTCATCTTCTTCTTCTTCTTCTTCTTCTTCTTAATAGCTGACCAACTCAATTTCTTAATATTAATTCTAATAGTACTACTGTCAGTGTCAGTGGGCATATTTTAATTTAATCCAAAAGAGTTAATTTAATTTTTGATTTGATTTTAGGCGATGTGTTTCAATCTGTTATTTAAATCTTCAATGCTAGTGATGAGGTTTAATTTACTTCTGTTGGCAGTCCAGTCCACAGCCCCGATGTACTAACTAGGTTCAAATGAGTGGAGATGACATTCAATGTTTGAAAAAGAAACCATGTATGTTTGACAGTCTGATCTGGTTGTTCTTGTATTAAATTTAAACTGATCTAATCGAATAAACCGTTGGCCGTGTATAGTTTTAGTTTTAAAGAAAATTAAAATTTTACTTATTGGCCCTATGTTCTTCTAAAGATATCCATTGCAATTGATTCATGTTAGTTTTGGGTATTTCATTGAGTATACAAAAAATAATTTGTATATTTGTTATGTTAGTCACAAAAGTGGTTGCATTCTTTTCATTTTCTCAATTTCTTGTCCTTCAGAGTGAAGTAATGGATGCAAAGGTCACTGGATCAATCCTGTGTAGTATCCATTATATTTTTATTTATTTTTTTGTTTTTGGTACCCTGCTAGTGTATTTGAATTGTCTTTGTCTCTATGGAGCTCTAAAATCTGTATTACTTAATGTATTGCATGTGTATATTACATGTATAATACATTACGAACATTCAGAATACAGGTATTACTATGGCAGCTAGTGTGCACTTGAAAGGCCAATGACTAAGAAAACCCAAAGTGATTGTATATCTGGTTTTGGCAACTGAGTTGGTCACTCTTTGTTCGCCACAAACTCTGTTGCCAGGCTACTAAGAGTAACCATATTTTGTATGTAGCTTCTCAATCATCCCAAATTTCATTTTCATTTCAGGGTGCTTTCTAACAAAAGTGACGTTTAATTATTGAAAATTTCATTGTTTCCCGTCTTTGAGTATATTTTTCATTCACCTAAACGTATTTTTAACAGATTGCATAATTAAAAAGTTGGATTGATTTAAAAATAAAATAAAAAATGCATTTATAGCATGGCATCTAGGACAGTTTTACTCAAAACGTGGTACTGGTACACGGATCGGTGACGGTACCAGAGGCATCGATCGTCTGTCTGTACGTGAAGATTTAACAATCTGGCCGATTACTTACTACAGTTGAGTACTATATTATTATTCTATTTCTTTCGCCCACCGGTTCCTGGTAAATTTGAAGAAAAAACATCAAAACCAAAACAAAACTGCCAGTCCGCCACATCAGATAGTTTCAGAAGCACTGTGATCTACTAGGGCATAGGTTACAAACTATGAAAGGTAGATTTAAAGCGAATTCAACGAAACAAACTTAGATAGCAACACATGTGAATGATGACTGCCATTATTTTAACAATTAATACACGACAGTATTACCCCACTTGATTTCACTTTAAGTTTTGTATTCCTATATTGATTTTGAAAAAATACAAAACAATATACAACAACAACAACAATACAACAATCCAATTATGCTATTACTATTGTAGTAAATGGATGTGTGATGATGATGATGATGATGATGATAGTTGATACCGATACATGACGTACATTATTCTATAAAATAAAAAAGGCGTTGTACAAAATTGGCGAAGCAGTAAAACAATAACAATAAAACAACAATAAACAGTAAAGCAAATCGGATTATACCTTAAATTATTTGCCCATGGCATCTGGATTGCAAATGCCAATGTTAATGAGTATAGTAAATAAATGAGCTAGGTTAAATGATATTGATATATATATATATATATATATAATCCAAAGGGAGCAATGTTTGGTTTATATCTTAAATTGTAATAATAATAATATGATTGTAATATGTGTTGTTTGTATCTCTTGCTGCAGGAAGCATCAGGGTGGGGGTGGGGGGGGGGGGGGTGTGTTGTAAACACAAATGGGAAGCGCAGCATCTATCCATCAAAGTCGTACTAGATACTGGACACACTTGCATTCATCGTTCTGTCCATACGTTGTTTCCTGAAAAGAAGAAAAATAAAAAATAAATGTAAGAAAAACAAAAACCCCGCAAAAAAACCCCAACTAAAGAAGAAGAAGAGAAAAAAAGCAAATAGAATTTAAAAAAAATATGTTAATACAGATATTATGGAGGCTAGCCGGGGCTGTGAATGGAAATTGATAAGATAAGATATTAATCTTTAATATTAGTCCTTTTGGGAAATGTGTTTGAGGCACAAGTTCATAACATTCATTGTATAAACAAATGATAATTTCTTAAATATAATATGTAACATGATATGGTACAAATTACATGGAGTAGTCAAAACCATGATAATAATATATTATGATATATAATCTTATATAACCGATACCAAGTCTTTTTCTCTCTCTCTCTCTCTCTCTTCTCTCTCTCTCTCTCTCTCTCTTCTCTCTCTCTCTCTCTCTCTCTCTCTCTCTATATATATATATATATATATATATATATATATATATATATATATATATATATATATATATATATATATATAAATATATCTTTGTCTTTCTTTTCTCTCTCCCTCCCCCTCTCTCTCCCTCCCCCTTCTCTCTCTCTATCCCTCGCTCTCTCTTTCTCTGTCTTCCCCCTCTCTCTCTCTATACCGTTAACTACGCTCCTGAAAAGGATGGTAGGATGGTGAGGCAAGGGGTGCCCGTACGCATGGGTCGAGGTTCAATACCAATGGTGGCCAGAATTTTTTTTTTCGGACTATTCCTTGTATTTGTCTTGTCTTTGTTCCTGTGTAGCTTTAATATTATTAATTAAATGTATCATTTCCATCACTTTTGACACTGACACATACTACACGACAACCCCCATCAATCCTCCCCGTACAATACGTACACCAGTAGTACGTTCATGAAACGATGCATTCATCAGACTAAATACAATATTATGTTTTGAGAACAAAACGAAAAGAAAAAAGAAGTGTCCCCATGGAATGATGCCAATGCCAGTCAAACCGATCTCGTTTGGAGTCCACGTCGTTCATGATTTAATTGGGTATTTTTAATTAATGATCACGTTGGACCTAAGGTCTCGTTGAAGCCGGGAGGTTATAATCAGATGATTTTTTCTAGGTTTATATTCTTACTGTTTAATCCCCTTTTTCACTTCCTTTTTATCCTGTATAATGCATATTGCATATATATCAGTGCAATATACTTGTATAATACACGTAATATTGTTTCTTCTCTTATACATCCATTTGTTCGTTTATTCACTTCTTTATTTCACTCATTTTTTAAATTTTGAGAATTCCCTCGTTAATTTGTTTATTTATTTACTTTTTTTTTCTTTTTACTATTTATTTTTTCGCACTTCACTCTATATATAGACGTCGATCTAGATATTTTGTACTGGTCTTCTTACATTGTCTTCCGTGTGTGACAAAGAATCAGAATCAGAGTGGTTTGTTTCTTACATTGTCTTCTGTGTGAGACAAAGAATCAGAATCAGAGTGGTTTGTTTCTTACGTTGTCTTCTGTGTATGACAAAGAATCAGAATCAGAGTGGTTTTGTTTCTTACATTGTCTTCTGTGTGAGACAAAGAATCAGAATCAAGTGGTTTGTCTTCTTTGAGACAAAGAATCCAGAATCAGAGTGGTTTGTTTCTTACATTCTGTGTGAGACAAAGAATCAGAATCAGAGTGGTTTGTTTCTTACGTTGTCTTCTGTGTGTGACAAAGAATCAGAATCAGAGTGGTTTGTTTCTTACGTTGTCTTCTGTGTGTGACAAAGAATCAGAATCAGAGTGGTTTGTTTCTTACGTTGTCTTCTGTGTGTGACAAAGAATCAGAATCAGAGTGGTTTGTTTCTTCACGTTATCTTCTGTGTGTGACAAAGAATCAGAATCAGAGTGGTTTGTTTCTTACATTGTCTTCTGTGTGAGACAAAGAATCAGAATCAGAGTGGTTTGTTTCTTACATTGTCTTCCATTTATTAGTTTGTTGTTTTTGTTTGTTTTTTGTTAATGATGTTCTTATTGTTATTATATAAAAAGACAGAGAAAGGTACAGAATCACAAGTTTAATTTAAGAAATCACATAAGTGTTTTTATAAATATTAATTTTATCCACGATTTCTGCTTACTGCTTTCATGATGTCTCCTCTGTGGTCCTTGACGTCTGCCACGTGACGCCATCCAAGGTTCGATAACTCTCCACCAACTTTCCATCTTTTTCCACGATTGTGAGCTGTCAGTGTCACGATTAGATGAGCATGCAAGAGATTAAAATAAAATAAAAAACAAAGAAAGAAAGAATGAAACAGAAGTAATTCAATTCAAAAGCTGAAATAGGCGGGAAAAAAATAATTGAGAAAATATTGTGTATCTTTCCACGTTACCAAAACAAGCTTGAATAACACAAACACACACATACATACATACACACACACATACACACACACAGACATACACATACACAGACACACAGACACACATGCACACGTACACAAGCACACACACATACACACAGTCACACAAAGTGTAGGCACAAAAAAGGTGTGTAAACTTTTCGACCAAAGAAAACAAAGTATCATAATAAAAATAATATGTGTATATATATATGTAAGTAACACCCGCTTCAGTTAAGGGTGACGGTTGATTTTTTCCGAGCAAAATCTAGCCCCCCCCCCCCCCCCCAACCGCCGGCCCAGGTAGGTGGATCGTCACCTAGTCCCATCGGAGACGGACGATAAAAAGGAGGTCCTGTGTACAAATCACAACACTCTGTGCACATTAAAGATCCTTGGCTGTTTTACAGTCAGGGCTGTTCCCACAGGGCAGTCTGGGCTAAATTAAAAAACTTACAAAAATCCCGAGATGACCTTAGTTGTGGATGGGTAAATCAAATCCAAATCAAAGCGTCCTGGCCAGCTATTATTTGTAGGCGGTCAAAAATACAACTGTGGAAAACTACTAATGCCACTACTGTTACTACTACTGCTGCTGCTGCTACTACTACTGCTGCTGCTACTACTACTACTACTGCTGCTTACCTGCTGCTACTACTACTCCAACGCTCCATTCCTTTAAAGATAAAATTATGCTATTATTATTATTATTATTATTATTATTATGCAAATTACAACACTCTGTGCACATTAAAGATCCCTTATGCTGTTTTGCTTAGTGCTGCGCTGCTGTTGCTGCTATTGCTGCTATTGCTATGCTAAATTAAAATCTGCAAAATTATGCTGCTAGATTGCTTGCTTGCTGCTGCTGCTGCTAAATCAAATCAAAATTATTGCTCCTATTGCTGCTATGCTATTGCTGCTGCTGCAAAAATACAACTGTATCCTGCTGCTGCTGCTGCTATTGCTTGCTGCTGCTGCTGCTGCTGCTGCTGCTGCTGCTGCTACTACTGCTGCTATTGCTGCTGCTGCTATGCTGCTGCTACTACTACTACTACTGCTGCTGCTGCTGCTCCATTCCTTTATTGCAAACGAAAAGATACAATAATTCATTTATTATTATTATTAGCTCTATTATTGTAGAGAGTTTCGTCTATTATTACTAAATTACTACTACTACTACTACTTTTACTATTAATGTTAATGCCAATATTGACTTTTATTACAATATTTTATTTTATTATTATTCAATTATTATTGAAAGTATATTTAAACATTATTACTATATACATCTATACTATTACTCTTACTACTACTAGTTTCGTCTCTACTAAATCCAACGATAAGATGCAAACGCGAAAGAT
>JAXRKP010001439.1:2500-17500 GCA_037039925.1 Doris montereyensis
AGATTAATGCATAAGAAATCATCACTATCATAGTATTACTATAATCTCCTCTTCTTCTTCTTCTTCTTCTTCTTCTTCTTCTTCTTCTTCTTCTTCTTCTTCTTCTTCTTCTTCTTCTTCTTCTTCTTCTTCTTCTTCTTCTTCTTCTTCTTCTTCTTCTTCTTCTTCTTCTTCTTCTTCTTCTTCTTCTTCTTCTTCTTCTTCTTCTTCTTCTTCTTCTTCTTCTTCTTCTTCTTCATCTTCTTCTTCTTTCTTCTTCTTCTTCTTCTTTCTTTTTCTTCTTCTTCTTCTTCTTCTTCTTCTTCTTCTTCTTCTTCTTCTTCTTCTTCTTCTTCTTCTTCTTCTTCTTCTTCTTCTTCTTCTTCTTCTTCTTCTTCTTCTTCTTCTTCTTCTTCTTCTTCTTCTTCTTCTTCTTCTTCTTCTTCTTCTTCTTCTTTTTTCTACTTCTTTCTTCTTCTTCTTCTTCTTCTTCTTCTTCTTTTCTTCTTCTTCTTCTTCTTCTTCTTCTTCTCCTTCTTCTTCTCACCACCTAACACCCACGTCTCACCACCTAACACCCACGCACCCACGTCTCACCACCCACGTCTCGTTCACCATTGACGTCCCTCCACCCGTCTACCAACACCCACGTCTCACCACCCAACACCCACGTCTTCACCACCCACGTCTCACCACTCTCACCCACGTCTCACCACCCACGTCTCACCACCCACATGTCACCACCCACGTCTCACCACCAACGTCTCACCACACAGGTCTCACCACCCATCACCCACGTCTCACCACCCACGTCTCACCACCCACGTCTCAACACCAACCACCCACGTCTCACCACTCACGTCTCCCCATCCACCCACGTCTCATTACCCACGTCTCACCACCCACGTCTCACCAGTCACGTCTCACCACTCACGTCCCACCACTCACGTCTCACCCACGTCTCACCACCCACGTCTCACCACCCACCCACGTCTCATCACCCACGTCTCACCACCCACGTCTCACCACCCACGTCTCACCATCCACCCAAGTCTCACCACCCACGTCTCACCACCCACGTCTCACCACCCACGTCTCACCACACCCAAGTCTCACCACCCACGTCTCACCACCCACGTCTCACCACCCACGTCTCATCACCCAAGTCTCACCACCCACGTCTCACTACCACGTCTCACCACCCACGTCTCACCACCCACTTCTCACCATCCACATCTCACCATCCACCCACGTCTCACCACCCACCCACGTCTCACCACCCACGTCTCCCCACCCACGTCCCAACCAACCCACGTCTCACGTTCCACCACCCACGTCCCACCACCCACGTCTCCCCACCCACGTCCCAACACCACGTCTCCCCACCCACGTCTCACGTCTCCCCACCCACGTCTCACCACCCACGTCTCTACCACCCACATCTCCCACCCACACCACCACCACGTCTCACCACCCACGTCTCACCCACCCACGTCTCACCACCCACGTCTCCCCACCCACGTCTCACCACCCACGTCTCACCACCCACCATCACGTCTCACCACCCACGTCACGTCTCACCACCCACGTCCCACCACGTCCCCCCACCCACGTCTCCCCACCCACGTCTCCCCACCCACGTCTCCCCACCCACGTCTCACCACCCACGTCTCACCACCCACGTCTGACCACCCACGTCTCCCCACCCACGTCTCCCCACCCACGTCTCACCAACCACCCACGTCTCCCCACCCACGTCTCACCATCCACCCACGTCTCACCACCCAACACCCACGTCTCACCACCCACGTCTCACCACCCACGTCTCACCACCCACGTCTCACCACCCACGTCTCACCACCCACGTCTCACCACCCACGTCTCACCACCCACGTCTCACCACCCACGTCTCACCACCCACGTCTCACCACCCACGTCTCACCACCCACGTCTCCCCACCCACGTCTCACCATCCACCCACGTCTCACCACCCACGTCTCCCCACCCACGTCTCACCATCCAAGTCTCACCACCCACGTCTCACCACCCACGTCTCCCCACCCACGTCTCACCACCCACGTCTCCCCATCCACGTCTCACCACCCACGTCTCACCACCCACGTCTCACCACCCACGTCCCACCAACCACCCACGTCAACCTACGTCCTACCACCACCCACGTCTCACCACCCACGTCTCACCACCCACGTCACCACCACCATCCACGTCTCACCACCCACGTCTCCATCCACGTCTCACCACCCACGTCTCACCACCTACGTCTCACCACCCACGTCTCACCACCCCACGTCTCACCACCCACGTCCCACCAACAACCACGTCTCACCCACCAGCCACGTCTCACCACCCACGTCTCACCACCCACGTCTCACCACCCACGTCCCACCACCACCCACCACCCCCATCCCACCACCCACGTCACCACCCACCCACCACCCACGTTCCACCACCCACGTCTCACCACCCACGTCTCACCACCCACGTCCCACCACCCCCATCCCACCACGTCTCACCACCCACGTCTCACCACCCACGTCCCACCACCCCCGTTCCACCCACGTCTCACCACCCACGTCTCACCACCCACGTCCCACCACCCCGTCTCACCACCCACGTCTCACCACCCACGTCTCCACCACCCACGTCTCACCACCCACGTCTCCCACCCACGTCTCACCACCCCCGTCTCACCACCCACGTCTCACCACCCACGTCTCACCACCCCCATCCCACCACCCCCGTCTCACCACCCACGTCCCACCACCCACGTCCCACCATGTCCCACCACCCCGTTCCACCAGCCACGTCTCGCCACCCACGTCTCACCACCCACGTCTCACCACCCACGTCCCACCACCCACGTTCCACCACCCACGTTCTCACCCCACCACCACGTCTCCCCACCCACGTCTCACCACCCACGTCTCACCACCTACGTCTCACCACCCACGTCCCACCAACAACCTACGTCCCACCCACCCACCACCCACGTCCCACCACCCACGTCTCACCACCCACGTCCCACCACCCACGTCCCACCCCCCATCCCACCAACCACCACCCACGTCCACCACCCCCACCAGCCACGTCATCCCACCACCACGTCCCACCACCCACGTCTCACCACCCACGTCTCCCCACCCACATCCCACCACCCACGTCTCACCACCCACGTCTCACCACCCCCATCTCACCACCCACGTCTCCACCACCCACGTCCCACCACCCACCCCGTTCCACCACCCACGTCCCACCACCCACGTCTCACCACCCACGTCCCACCCCCGTCCCACCACCCCGTTCTCCCCATCCACCACCCCCCACCCACGTCTCACCACCCACGTCCCACCACCTCATCCCACCACCCACGTCCACCACCCACGTCTCACCACCCCATCCCACCACCCCCATCCCACCGTCTCACCACCCACGTCCATTCCACCACCCCCGTCTCCCACCACCCACGTCCCACCACCCCCATCCCACCACCCACGTCTCACCACCCACGTCCCACCACCCCCATCCCACCACCCACGTCTCACCACCCACGTCTCACCACCCCCGTCTCACCACCCACGTTCCACCACCACGTCCCACCACCCCCGTCCCACCACCCACGTCCCACCACCCCCATCCCACCACCCACGTCCCACCACCCCCATCCCACCACCCCCGTTCCACCACCCACGTCCCACCACCCCCGTCCCACCACCCACGTTCCACCACCCACGTCCCATTTGTTTCAAGTTAAACCTATTCAACCCATAGTCCAGGTAGGTGGATCAACACCTGATCGCACCGGAGACAGACGATAAAAAGAAGGTCCCATACGTAGATCTCAACAAATTAAAGATCCCTTGGTTGTTTACAGGACAACGCGGGCAAATCCAAAATCCTACCAAAAAACCTCCGCTGTGGATGTGGGTAAAATCAAATCAAATCAAATGAACTGCATGAACCCTACAAACGGCGTTCAGCCACTTCCGTACAACCAGGTAAATCATTTATTACTCTAGCGGTCTTCTTTCCTGATATCAACAAAGATCGGTCGCTCAGCACTAAACCTTGTATCAGGGAATTGGATATTACGTTTAAAGTTTTAGACCTTAGATTCTAAATCAAAATTAATCTCGATAGATTTAGAATCTAAATGTCTACAAAATATCGAATTTAGTAGTTTGAGTTCTAGATCTAGATTTGGCAGACGTTAGTCGATGTCACACGTACAACGCTCTAATGGATTTCCACAAACTGGGATTAACGTTAACCATAAACATGGAGACTATAGTGTGTTGCCTTGTCCAGCCAACTTTGACCCACGGCAAGAGAGAAACGCAAAAGGCTCGAATGCAAACAGTTTCACTGTGAACTAACTAACAGTAGCGATAAGAATAAACACAGTATAGTATTATAAGTATAAGACGGAATGGGACAAGTTCGGGGTTTAACCCTTTTCCATGCAGAGAGGATGGCAAAATATATCAACTTTCTACAATTATCACAGGTTTATTATTATGCCATGTGCTTAGCTTGCCGGATTTTTCATCGTGACTTGACTTTGATTTGATTTTGATTTACCCACATTCACAACTAAGGTGATCTTGGGTAACTGCCCTGTTAACCGCCAATGTATCTTAAACGTGCACAGAGTGTTGTGATCTGCACACGGGACCTCCTTTTTATCGTCCGTTTCCGATGACACTAGGTGTCGATCCACCTACCTAGACCGGGGGTGGGGGTAGGTTTTCTCGAAAAACTCGAGAAAACCTTTCAACGATCCGGGGCTTGAACCCATGATCTTTTGGTTGAGAGGCCGACACCTTGCCTGTGGACTGCCGAATCCCCCATGCCGTTCAAAGGTCGTTTATGAATGGTTGCAGTAGCAGCTCCATAGGAATATACATTAAAGGGTGTTGGTACTTTCATAATATTGTCTTCTAAAACATCGCTTATGGGAATGTTAAAATTGTACGCTGTTTTTTTTTAGAGAAGAGAATATGGCTACACTTTGCTGGCACCGTCAGAGAAGAGAATACGGTTACATTTTGGTGGCACCGTCAGAGAAGAGAATACGGCTACATTTTGGTGGCACCGTCAGAGAAGAGAATACGGCTACACTTTGCTGGCACCGTCAGAGAAGAGAATACGGCTACACTTTGCTGGCACCGTCAGAGAAGAGAATACGGCTACATTTGGCTGATACCGCCAGAGAAGAGAATACGGCTACACTTGGCTGATACCGCCAGAGAAGAGAATACGGCTACATTTTGGTGGCACCGTCAGATCAAACAATATGTCTACTCTTTACTGACACCGCATGGTTCTTCAATGTGTCTAGAAAGCCGTCAAAATCTGAAACTTGTCATAGAAAAAAATGTATTTTCGAGTTGCACAAATTTTGATGTTCAAAAATGTGTTGTTTAAAAGTTTCGGAGTCAGCCTTGCTGATAAAGGAACTTATAGATCTAGTATTTTTCTTATTATAAATTTTAAAAATAATAAAATATTTAGTTTGACATAGTACGATGTCTCAATCTATTTAGATGTTATCTACCTGTCAACATATCTGTCTATCTATCTAGCTGTATGTATGTCTTTCTGCCTGAATGCATTCCTGTCTTATTAATGAATGAATGTATGTCTTTCTGTCATTGCATCTATTCATGTACGTATATAAGTATGTGTATATTATTGTTTGTACGCATGGTAATATGTGTGGATGTGTTACTGTATGTATTAATGTATTTAACTAAAGCTTGACCTTTCACTATCGTCCTACCCCTTTACATTTTCCTATAGGGGCATTTCTTTTCCTTTGTGAGGAAAGTTCCTAAGGGGTTGATTTTTCTGTCTTCTTGTTGTATTTTTTGACTAATTCGTGCTGACAATGTCCGTGACATGCTTCACTGAAGCGTAAAATCCACAAATGTAGACTCCTAAGATTAACTCTCCCCTCCAAGGGACACAACTGATGGTGAAATGTGCATGCCTGCTACATTCTTTAGAAGGATGACCATGCCCGGCGGCAAAATTCAGTTGTTATAAAGGCACTTTTCAGTTGTTATAAACATATACATATATATATATAATATGTATCACGGCCAAGGGATTGGGGGACAAGGGGAGGGAAGTTGAGTGGTGGCAGGGCGAAGGTTGAAAGAACAAACAGAACAGAGGCACTGTCCGCTAAGCGAACAGGAAACAAATATTGAAGTCAGTAGATCGGACATGGTTGGATTACACTGAGGGATCGAGACAGTTATACACGTGAAATGGTGAATAAAGGAAGTCGTGGGCAGATGATGACAGAGTTAAAGAGAGAGAGAGAGAGAGAGAGAGAGAGAGAGAGAGAGAGAGAGAGAGAGAGAGAGAGAGAGAGAGAGAGAGAGAGAGAGAGAGAGAGAGAGAGAGAGAGAGAGAGAGAGTGAGAGAGAGAGAGAGAGAGAGAGAGACAGAGACAGAGAGAGAGAGAGAGAGAGAGAGAGAGAGAGAGAGAGAGAGAGAGAGAGAGACAGACAGACAGAGAGACAGACAGACAGACAGACAGACAGACAGAGAGACAGAGACAGAGAGAGAGAGAGAGAGAGAGAGAGAGAGAGAGAGAGAGAGAGAGAGAGAGAGAGAGAGAGAGAGAGAGAGAGAGAGAGAGAGAGAGAGAGAGAGAGAGAGAGAGAGAGAGAGAGAGAGAGAGAGAGAGAGAGAGAGAGAGAGAGACAGAGACAGAGACAGAGACAGAGACAGAGACAGAGACAGAGACAGAGACAGAGAGAGAGAGAGAGAGAGAGAGAGAGAGACAGAGACAGAGAGAGAGAGAGAGAGAGAGAGAGAGAGAGAGAGAGAGAGAGAGACAGAGACAGAGACAGAGACAGAGACAGAGACAGAGACAGAGACAGAGACAGAGACAGAGGCAGAGACAGAGACAGAGACAGAGACAGAGACAGAGACAGAGACAGAGAGAGAGAGAGAGAGAGAGAGAGAGAGAGAGGAGAGAGAGAGAGAGAGAGAGAGAGAGAGAGAGAGAGAGAGAGAGAGAGAGAGAGAGAGAGAGAGAGAGAGAGAGAGAGAGAGAGAGAGAGAGAGAGAGAGAGAGAGAGAGAGAGAGAGAGAGAGAGAGAGAGAGAGAGAGAGAGAGAGAGAGAGAGAGAGAGAGAGAGAGAGAGAGAGAGAGAGAGAGAGAGAGAGAGAGAGAGAGAGAGAGAGAGAGAGAGAGAGAGAGAGAGAGAGAGAGAGAGAGAGAGAGAGAGAGAGAGAGAGAGAGAGAGAGAGAGAGAGAGAGAGAGAGAGAGAGAGAGAGAGAGAGAGAGAGAGAGAGAGAGAGAGAGAGAGAGAGAGAGAGAGAGAGAGAGAGAGAGAGAGAGAGAGAGAGAGAGAGAGAGAGAGAGAGAGAGAGAGAGAGAGAGAGAGAGAGAGAGAGAGAGAGAGAGAGAGAGAGAGAGAGAGAGAGAGAGAGAGAGAGAGAGAGAGAGAGAGAGAGAGAGAGAGAGAGAGAGAGAGATTCTCGTAATATATACAAAAGGGTTGAAAACATTTTCACATGTCAGTGTGCAAGTAGTGGTGTCGGTGGCCAAGTGGTTAAGCTGATGGACTTGAGATCATGAGGCCCCTGGTTCGAATCATATCAAAGCTAAAGCCGACGTTGTGTTCCGTGGGAAGGATACCGAAGACGTGTTCCTCGCTCAATTCAGGTGCAAAGCGGTGCAAGCACTAGAGTGGGAGTAAAATCCTGCATCAGGGAAGCGTCCTGTCACAGGTGATTATCATCTGTTCCATTTCACGCAAAAGAAATCTGGATTCGTTCCGGCTCTATGGGCTGTAAAGATCTTGCTCTGAGCCATAATAGCCTTGAAGGAAGTCAATTATATGGTAGAACTAATATCATGGGTGTATTTTAGTTCTGTATAAAAACAATGCACCAAGCGACAAGGGTATGAACTTCATCGGCTTTACGTTAAACCAGTGTTTATTTGAGTTACGTCCCTTGTTGCAACCGTGAAGGAATACGTTCTCAAGTCGTCTCGTATTGTGTATTTCACGGATGTTTAAGATTTGATTTTACCCTCATCCACAACTAAGGTGATCTCAGGGGTATTGGTGGATTTTCAAAGTTTTCCTAGATTGTCATGTGAACACTCAATGGTGTTCTGATCTACTCATGAAAACTGTTTATCACCTGTCTCCTATTAAATAAAGTGTCGATTCGCCGATCTAGACATGAAACCTGTTTATCACACGTCTCCTATTAGATAAGGTATCAATCTGCCTATCTAGACATGAAACCTCCTGTTTATCACTTGTCTCCTATTAGATAAGGTATCAATCTGCCTATCTAGACATGAAACCTCCTGTTTATCACTTGTCTCCTATTAGATAAGGTATCAATCTGCCTATCTAGACATGAAACCTTCTGTTTATCACACGTCTCCTATTATATAAGGTATCAATCTGTCTATCTAGACATGAAACCTCCTGTTTATCACTTGTCTCCTATTAGATAAGGTATCAATCTGCCTATCTAGACATGAAACCTCCTGTTCATCACTTGTCTCCTATTATATAAGGTATCAATCTGCCTATCTAGATATGAAACCTCCTGTTTATCACTTGTCTCCTATTAGATAAGGTATCAATCTGCCTATCTAGGCATGAAACCTCCTGTTTATCACTTGTCTCCTATTAGATAAAGTATCAATCTGCCTATTTAGACATGAAACCTTCTGTTTATCACACGTCTCCTATTAGATAAGGTATCAATCTGCCTATCTAGACATGAAACCTCCTGTTTATCACTTGTCTCCTATTATATAAGGTATCAATCTGCCTATCTAGACATGAAACCTCCTGTTTATCACTTGTCTCCTATTAGATAAGGTATCAATCTGCCTATCTAGACATGAAACCTTCTGTTTATCACACGTCTCCTATTAGATAAGGTATCAATCTGCCTATCTAGACATGAAACCTCCTGTTTCTCACTTGTCTCCTATTAGATAAGGTATCAATCTGCCTATCTAGACATGAAACCTTCTGTTTATCACACGTCTCCTATTATATAAGGTATCAATCTGCCTATCTAGACATGAAACCTTCTGTTTATCCCTTGTCTCCTATTAGATAAGGTATCATCTGCCTATAGACTGAAACCTTCTGTTTGTCTTGTCTCTTATTAGATAAGGTATCAATCTGCCTATCTAGACATGAAACCTCCTTTTTATCCCTTGTCTCCTGTTAGATATGGTATCAATCTGCCTATCTAGACATGAAACCTCCTGTTTATCACTTGTCTCCTATTAGATAAGGTATCAATCTGCCTATCTAGACATGAAACCTTCTGTTTATCACTTGTCTCCTATTAGATAAGGTATCAATCTGCCTATCTAGACATGAAACCTCCTGTTTATCACTTGTCTCCTATTAGATAAGGTATCAATCTGCCTATCTTGATGAAAGGTATACATAAGGTATCATTCTGCCTATCTAGACATGAAACCTTCTGTTTATCCCTTGTCTCCTATTAGATAAGGTATCAATCTGCCTATCTAGACATGAAACCTGTTTATCACTTGTTTATCACTTGTCTCCTATTAGATAAGGTATCAATCTGCCTATCTAGACATGAAACCTCCTGTTTATCACTTGTCTCCTATTAGATAAGGTATCAATCTGCCTATCTAGACATGAAACCTTCTGTTTATCACTTGTCTCCTATTAGATAAGGTATCAATCTGCCTATCTAGACATGAAACCTTCTGTTTATCACTTGTCTCCTATTAGATAAGGTATCAATCTGCCTATCTAGACATGAAAAACTTGTCTCCTAAGGTATATTTATCTAGACATGAAACCTCCTGTTTATCACTTGTCCTATTAGATAAGGTATCAATCTGCCTATCTAGACATGCCTATCTATTAGATAAGTCATCTGAATGAAACCTCCTTTTTATCACTTGTCTCCTATTAAATAAGGTATATATCCGCCTATCTAGACATGAAACTTTCTGCTTATGACTTGTCTCCTATTAGATAAGGTATCAACCTGCCTATCTAAACATGAAACCTTCTGTTTATCACTTATCTCCTATTAGATAAGGTATCAATCTGCCTATCTAGATATGAAACCTTCTGTTTATCACTTGTCTCCTATTAGATAAAGTATCAATCTGCCTATCTAGACATGAAACCTTCTGTTTATCACTTGTCTTCTATTACATAAGGTATCATTCTGCCTATCTAGACATGAAACCTTCTGTTTATCACTTGTCTCCTATTGGATATGGTATCAATCTGCCTATCTAGATATGAAACCTCCTGTTTATCACTTGTCTCCTATTAGATAAGGTATCAATCTGTCTATCTAGACATGAAACCTCCTGTTTATCACTGGTCTCCTATTAGATAAGGTATCAATCTGCCTATCTAGACATGAAAACTCCTGTTTATCACTTGTCTCCTATTAGATAAGGTATCAATCTGCCTATCTAGACATGAAACCTTCTGTTTATCATTTGTTTCCTATTAGATAAGGTATCAATCTGCCTATCTAGACATGAAACCTCCTGTTTATCACTTGTCTCCTATTAGATAAGGTATCAATCTGCCTATCTAGACATGAAACCTCCTGTTTATCACTTGTCTCCTATTAGATAAGGTATCAATCTGCCTATCTAGACATGAAACCTTCTGTTTATCACTTGTCTCCTATTACATAAGGTATCAATCTGCCTATCTAGACATGAAACCTCCTGTTTATCATTTGTCTCCTATTAGATAAGGTATCAATCTGCCTATCTAGACATGAAACCTTCTGTTTATCACTTGTCTCCTATTAGATAAGGTATCAATCTGCCTAGCTAGACATGAAACCTCCTGTTTATGACTTGTCTCCTATGAAATAAGGTATATATCCGCCTATCTAGACATGAAACTTTCTGTTTATCACTTGTCTCCTATTAGATAAGGTATCAATCTGCCTATCTAGACATGAAACCTCCTGTTTATCACTTGTCTCCTATTAGATAAGGTATCAATCTGCCTATCTAGACATGAAACCTCCTGTTTATCACTTGTCTCCTATTAGATAAGGTATCAATCTGCCTATTTAGACATGAAACCTCCTGTTTATCACATCGTCTCCTATTAGATAAGGTATCAATCTGCCTATCTAGACATGAAACCTCCTGTTTATCATTTGTCTCCTATTAGATAAGGTATCAATCTGCCTATCTAGACATGAAACCTCCTGTTTATGACTTGTCTCCTATTAGATAAGGTATCAATCTGCCTATGTTTAGACATGAAATCTCCCTCTAGACTGTTTATCACTTGTCTCCTATTAGATAAGGTATCAATCTGCCTATCTAGACATGAAACCTCCTGTTTCTCACTTGTCTCCTATTAGATAAGGTATCAATCTGCCTATCTAGACATGAAACCTTCTGTTTATCACTTGTCTCCTATTATATAAGGTATCAATCTGCCTATCTAGACATGAAACCTTCTGTTTATCCCTTGTCTCCTATTACATAAGGTATCAATCTGCCTATCTAGACATGAAACCTTCTGTTTATCTTGTCCTATTAGATAAGGTATCAATCTGCCTATCTAGACATGAAACCTTCTGTTTATCACTTGTCTCCTATTAGATAAGGTATCAATCTGCCTATCTAGACATGAAACCTTCTGTTTATCACTTGTCTCCTATTAGATAAGGTATCAATCTGCCTATCTAGACATGAAACCTCCTGTTTATCACTTCGTCTCCTATAGGATAAGGTATCAATCTGCCTATCTAGACATGAAACCTCCTGTTTATCACTCTCTATTAGATAAGGAATCAATCTGCCTATCTCATGAAACCTTCTGTTTATCACATCTCCTATTAGATAAGGTATCAATCTGCCTATCTAGACATGAAACCTCCTGTTTATCACTTGTCTCCTATTAGATAAGGTATCAATCTGCCTATCTAGACATGAAACCTTCTGTTTATCACTTGTCTCCTATTAGATAAGGTATCAATCTGCCTATCTAGACATGAAACCTTCTGTTTATCAACTTGTCTCCTATTAGATAAGGTATCAATCTGCCTATCTAGACATGAAACCTTCTGTTTATCACTTGTCTCCTATTAGATAAGGTATCAATCTGCCTATCTAGACATGAAACCTCCTGTTTATCACTTGTCTCCTATTAGATAAGGTATCAATCTGCCTATTTAGACATGAAACCTTCTGTTTATCACACGTCTCCTATTAGATAAGGTATCAATCTGCCTATCTAGACATGAAACCTCCTGTTTATCACACGTCTCCTATTATATAAGGTATCAATCTGCCTATCTAGACATGAAACCTCCTGTTTATCACTTGTCTCCTATTAGATAAGGTATCAATCTGCCTATCTAGACATGAAACCTTCTGTTTATCACACGTCTCCTATTAGATAAGGTATCAATCTGCCTATCTAGATATGAAACCTCCTGTTTCTCACTTGTCTCCTATTAGATAAGGTATCAATCTGCCTATCTAGACATGAAACCTTCTGTTTATCACACGTCTCCTATTATATAAGGTATCAATCTGCCTATCTAGACATGAAACCTTCTGTTTATCCCTTGTCTCCTATTACATAAGGTATCAATCTGCTTGTCTCCTATTAGATAAGGTATCAATCTGCCTATCTAGACATGAAACCTTCTGTTTATCACTTGTCTCCTATTAGATAAGGTATCAATCTGCCTATCTAGACATGAAACCTTCTGTTTATCACTTGTCTCCTATTAGATAAGGTATCAATCTGCCTATCTAGACATGAAACCTCCTGTTTATCACTTGCTATAGGATAAGGTATCAATCTCCTATTAGATAAGGTATAAATCTGCCTATCTAGACATGAAACCCCTGTTTATCACTTGTCTCCTATTAGATAAGGTATCAATCTGCCTATCTAGACATGAAACCTCCTGTTTATCACTTGTCTCCTATTAGATAAGGTATCAATCTGCCTATCTAGACATGAAACCTTCTGTTTATCATTTGTTTCCTATTAGATAAGGTATCAATCTGCCTATTTAGACATGAAACCTCCTGTTTATGAAACTTGTCTCCTATTAGATAAGGTATCAATCTGTCTATCTAGACATGAAACCTTCTGTTTATGACTTGTCTCCTATTAGATAAGGTATCAATCTGCCTATCTAGACATGAAACCTTCCTCATTTATCACTTGTCTCCTATTAGATAAGGTATCAATCTGCCTATCTAGACATGAAACCTCCTGTTTCTCACTTGTCTCCTATTAGATAAGGTATCAATCTGCCTATCTAGACATGAAACCTCTGTTTATCTGTTTCTCACTTTGTATCTATCTAGACATCCTATTAGATAGACATGAAACTTTCTGTTTATCAAGGTATCAATCTGCCTATCTAGACATGAAACCTCCTGTTTATCACTTGTCTCCTATTAGATAAGGTATCAATCTGCCTATCTAGACATGAAACCCCCTGTTTATCACTTGTCTCCTATTAGATAAGGTATCAATCTGCCTATCTAGACATGAAACCTCCTGTTTATCACTTGTCTCCTATTAGATAAGGTATCAATCTGCCTATCTAGACATGAAACCTTCTGTTTATCACTTGTCTCATATTAGATAAGGTATCAATCTGCCTATCTAGACATGAAACTCCTGTTTATCACTTGTCTCCTATTAGATAAGGTATCAATCTGCCTATCTAGACATGAAACCTTCTGTTTATCACTTGTCTCCTATTAGATAAGGTATCAATCTGCCTATCTAGACATGAAAACTATTTATCTCCTTTTTATCACTTGTCTCTGTTAGATATAAGGTATCAATCTGCCTATCTAGACATGAAACCTCCTGTTTATCACTTGTCTCCTATTAGATAAGGTATCAATCTGCCTATCTAGACATGAAACCTCCTGTTTATCACTTGTCTCCTATTAGATAAGGTATCAATCTGCCTATCTAGACATGAAACCTCCCTGTTTATCACTTGTCTCCTATTAGATAAGGTATCAATCTGCCTATCTTGACATGAAACCTTCTGTTTATCACTTGTCTCCTATTACATAAGGTATCATTCTGCCTATCTAGACATGAAACCTTCTGTTTATCCCTTGTTCTCCTATGAAACTTTCTGTTTTAGATATGCTATCAATCTGCCTATCTAGACATGAAAACCTCCTGTTTATCAATCTGCCTATTGTGGAGCCTCCTTTTATCATTAGATAAGGTATCAATCTGCCTATCTAGACATGAAACCTCCTGTTTATCACTTGTCTCCTATTAGATATGGTATCAATCTGCCTATCTAGCCATGAAACCTCCTGTTTATCACTTGTCTCCTATTAGATAAGGTATCAATCTGCCTATCTAGACATGAAACCTCCTGTTTATCACTTGTCTCCTATTAGATAAGGTATCAATCTGCCTATCTAGACATGAAACCTTCTGTTTATCCCTTGTCTCCTATTAGATAAGGTATCATTCTGCCTATCTAGACATAAAACCTTCTGTTTATCACTTGTCTCCTATTAGATAAGGTATCAATCTGCCTATCTAGACATGAAACCTCCTGTTTATCACTTGTCTCCTATTAGATAAGGTATCAATCTGCCTATCTAGACATGAAACCTCCTTTTTATCACTTGTCTCCTATTATATAAAGTATCAATCTGCCTATTTAGACATGAAACCTCCTGTTTATCACTTGTCTCCTATTCCATAAGGTATCAATCTGCCTATCTAGACATGAAACCTCCTGTTTATCACTTGTCTCCTATTAGATAAGGTATCAATCTGCCTATCTAGACATGAAACATGAAATTCTGTTCATCACTTGTCTCCTATTAGATAAGGTATCAATCTGCCTATCTAGACATGAAACCTCCTGTTTATCACTTGTCTCCTATTAGATAAGGTATCAATCTGCCTATCTAGACATGAAACCTCCTGTTCATCACTTGTCTCCTATTA
>JAXRKP010001439.1:30000-60000 GCA_037039925.1 Doris montereyensis
GCAAAATCTACCCCGCTGGTCCAGGTAGGTGGATCAACAAAAATAGTCCCATCTCGGACATCGGAGACGGACGATAACGAGCAGATCTCGTGTGTAAATCAAAACACTGTGTGCATGTTAAAAATCCCTTTGCTGTCGACAGAGCAGTCCGGGTGAAACTAAAAATCCCATCAAAATCCCGAGATCACCTTAGTTGTGGATGTGGGTAAATCAAATAAAATCAAACAAATCAAATCCTGCACGTCAGGAAGAAATACCGCAATGGTTGGGCTATGCAAGGATCATAAATCATAAATCATAAATCATAAATCATAAATCATAAATCATAAATCATAAATCATAAATCATAAATCATAAATCATAAACCATAAACCATAAATCATAAACCATAAATCATAAATCATAAATCATAAATCATTTATTATCCATAACAGACCACGCCATTGCCATTTCTACATTGAAAATATAAAAAAAAATTAGATTGTTGATGTGAAATTTTGACTTTAATGAAATAAGCAGTTAATACACACGCACAGTTCAAACATGACACAGAGTTAGCTTTCTTGCCCTGTCCGGTAAGTAGTCCACCGCCAAAAATGGGGACGTTGTGATAGTGTTCTTGCTATGATATCGTTATCATGACTGTTGCTATTATCACTGCTGTCTTTTCTATCAATAGCATTTATGTCCATATTGTTATTATTACTAATAATTATTGTTAGCATCAGCCTCGTTATCATTGGCAGCATCCTTACCATTATCATCAGCATCATCCTGGGCATCAACATCACCACCATAATCGTCGTCATCATTATCATCTTTTTCAGCATCTCCATTCTCATGGCAACGGTGTTATCATCATCATCATCATCATCATCATCATCATCATCATCATCATTATCATCATCATCATTATCATCATCCTTGTTTTTGTTTTCCTTGGTTTGATTTGAAATTGGAAGCTGCTTTCGTTGGTTTTGAAGTGTTGATTTCATTTGAATTCTACAGGAGTCCTGTGTGAGCGAGCTAACAACGTGTCTCGGAGGACATTAACCATTTGACCATTTTGATGCTTCAATCGGGATGAAAAGAGATGCATTTTAATTCAACAATGCCTCAGGTCTTTTTAGAGGCCCAGATTCGATCTGAAAACAATACAAGACAAGTTAAAGCGGTGGTGGATCCCGTTTCACTTCGACTGTTTTTGCAATTTTACACAACCATCAAGTCCTTGTCTCTCGGAGTCAGTTTAGGAGGGATATTAGCAAACTCAATAAACCTGCGTACGTTTTGGCGAATTGGCCTTGATGACAACGTCACAATTACTTTCTTCATTCTTTCCTGTTCGGATTTTATCGTTTGTTTTATTGCTTTTGGACAAGCTGTCAGTGGTATCTGTGACGTACTAGTAAGCGAGTACAATCTATGGTTTTACCTTCCTCCATTTATCCTTGCAATGTACCTGGAATGCTTTCGAAAAATCTTCACTTTAACGACAATATTAATCACCACCTTTCTTGCAGTCCAACGGGCCCTCTGTGTCCTATTTCCGTTCCACGTCAAAGGAATGTTTACTACTTTCAGAACCTATTGCTTCATGGCAGGTATATTTCCACTCTCCATCATCTGCTACAGTTTGTTTGTGTGGAGATATCAAGTGGTAGTAGTACCCAATGCGAAAGGTTCAAACTCTTCACAGTTGGGATTCCATGTTTTACCTGACAGTCAACCTTTTTTTTTCTAGCCGAAGTTTTTATAGGAATCATACTGAACATGTCTTGTCAGTTTCTTATTGTTTTATGCCTCGTTGTTATGTATACAGGGCTTAGAAAGTCTGTTCGTTTTCGAGATTCTGCTGTAAGAGAAACCAAGAAAGATGAAATGAATGTTGATGCCCATCGTTCAGAAACGAAAGAAGAAAAAACAAAACCCAAGGAGACACAGGCCCTGAAACAGGTAGCGTTAATATCAACTGCGTTTGTCGTAACAAACTCTCCATTTCTGTGCTTTGGGATCGCTAACATTGTCCTCCCAGAGTTTGGATTATACCAAGCCTACCACAACCTGTATCGGCTTGGAGTACTAGCCATGGCGATATCGGAGATTCTTAACTCGACTATCAACTTTTTTATATATTACAATTTCAACAAAAAATTCAGAAACCTGTGTGTTTTCCAAATGAAGAAAATATAGCGATAAAAGAAGGAATGGTATTGTGGTAGGCCGACGACTAATGGATATGAACATGTAATTGCAATGATAGGCCTAATAGATAAAAAAAAATAGCTCTTCATCAGCATCTATTGTTATCATTTCTTTTTGTTGTCTTCTTGTTAGCGAAACAATAGTGCTCCGGGTTTGTAATCACAACGACACTGATTCAAAACCCGTGGCTGTCCCAGGTGGGGGTTTTTTTCCTAACGTTGGTACTTAACTTTGCTTTTTCCTGTGCCTTCCAAACATGAAAACAAGATGATGAACTATTTCTTCTACCCTTAGTTTCTCAGCCATAATTCAATCATCTGAAAAAATAGAATGACAAGATAGGAAGCATTGGTGATTTGAAGAACGTAAAAACAACTAAGTGTCAAAAAGATCACTCTAGAAACACACAGGAGTGTGAAAGACAGTTTGGTGAAGAGAATTGATACGTCTTTGATTGCAGACGCTGGTCAATTCGAGCATTTGTTATGGCTATCATCAATAAAGGTGTTTTTTCTCACATCAATAAAGGTGGGTTTGGTTTTTTTTGTAAGCCAGGGGGCACCCTGTACATTGAATGAGAAAGATACCTGTGTTAATTTCTTCTTTAAAATCAGATATAATTATCCCATACTTGTTGTCTTAAAATTAAATAAAAGCTCAATTTCCCAATTCAAAAAGCAACTCTTTTGAAAGCATTCACAAATAACTTATTCAAATAAATTTGTAAGAAGAATTTGCAGACGAGTTGTACTGACTTGTAGCGAAACAGTTGTGTTGTGAGTTTGTAATCTCGACGACACTGGTTCAAACCCCATGGCTGGTGCAAATGTTGGTTTTTTCAAAAAACAATGTTTTATGCTTTAAAAAAGGCAATTTTACATACGTTGTGTGATGCATCATTGTTTTCCTCACTTACCGTAAGTGTGAATGAGTACCCAGCTATGGGTAGAGAAATATCTTCTCATGGTATTATTATGAAGCTCTCATCGAAGTTTGAATGAAATGACCTGCTTGGGGATAATTAATAATAATAATAATAATAATAATAATAATAATAATAATAATAATAATAATAATAATAATAATAATAATAATAATAATAATAATAATAATAATAATAATAATAATAATAATAATAAGGGTGCTCGCTGATGATCTGTGTGTTCTTGGGGGCACATGAACGCAGACAAGAAAGCTCAAATAATCAAGTTGATGCATCTGTAGGTAAAACAAACGAGTTTGTAGTCAATTCTTTTATTCACACGAAACCAGTGCAGAGACTTAAACATGGGCTAATGAATGTGGTCCCTGGTCTTGGTTCTGAGAATTAAACGTACTGCAGTATTTTGGATGCGTTGCAGTTTGTTGATAGATGTTTGTAAACAATGAATTGCAGTAGTCCAGTCTGTTTGTTCTCAAACATGCAAATGAGGATTTTGGTTGTCTCGGTGTTAAGTAGGCTCCTTACTCTGGCCATGTTTCTGAGATAAAAGTGCAATGATTACACAATTCTTTTGATGTTATCTTTCATGTCAAGATATTCGTCAAAGAAGAATCCAAGGTTGCGAACGAATTGGTAGATAGCGACACTGTCAGCAGTGATTTTGTATAATCTAATAATAGAAAAAGTCACGTGTATAGCACACTTAATCTATTTGTCATGCTCTAAGGCGCTTCACAGCAATCACACAATTGTATACAAGCGATAAACGTTAATAATAATATTATGCTAGCCGTAATAGTTCTATTTTAAGATAAGATTTGAAAGTTGTGTAGTAAGTACAGTTTCTGTTTTTTTTTTGTAGACAGTGAGTTCCACACAGGGGGCACTGCACTAGAAAAGGATCGGTCGGCGAATTTGTTTTTTGACTGCCTTTCTTTTCAGGTTGATTGCGTTTGATGATCTTAGGTTTGCTAAGAGTTTATTGTGTATCAATCTTAGTTTTCTTTCAATTTCAAAAACTATTCCTTCTTGTGATTCTCTCTTCTTTGACTGCTTTTTAGACAGTGTGAACACGATTCTATCTGTTGTAGTATTTCTTTTCTTACAAATCAAATAAAGGAAATATTTGGTTTCTACTCTCTCCTTCAATGTATTTACTATCAAGTGTGACCTCTAGCTGTCCAGGTTTAAAAAAAATATATATTATGTAATTGTAATTCTTCGTCAGGTCTCACAGCCTTTGACGTCTCATGGATCCCTCATCAAAACATATTGTTCTGTCTGTCTGTCTGTCTGTCTGTCTGTTTGTCTATCTATCTGTTTGTTTTGCTAGTGGTCATAGTTGGTATTGTACCTCTTTTTCTAATCTTTCAGCTTTGTGCGCCGAAGATTGTTTACATTCTTAGTGTCTTTCTTTGTCGGTTGTTATATTGTTGTTTTTTATAGTGAATATTTTCTATTCAATAAGCTTTTCAAGGTCGACTTATACCTTTTAATTACCTTTAAGATCTAATGTAGAGGCAGACTCCTAAGTCTTTCACTTTTCTGTATCCTCATTTTTGGATTTTCAACCCTTTAAAGTAACCCATCTGTCTTTACCTCCCTCTCATGTGTGTGTGCGTGTGTGTGTCTCTCTCTCTCTCTCTCTCTCTCTCTCTCTCTCTCTCTCTCTCTCTCTCTCTCTCTCTCTCTCTCTCTCTCTCTCTCTCTCTCTCTCTCTCTCCCCTCTCTCTCTCTCTCTCTCTCTCTCTCTCTCTCTCTCTCTCTCTCTCTCTCTCTCTCTCTCTCTCTCTCTCTCTCTCTCTCTCTCTCTCTCTCTCTCTCTCTCTCTCTGATTCTTTCTCTGATTCTTTGGCAGGCAGGTATTCACTTACAGTTTCATTGGACCTTCCTGACATATCTTTTCTAGCCCAACGTTTTTTTCTCTTCCAGTCTTGCCCCAAAAATCAAGCAATTCCTTGTGTGAATAGTGTGTTGAATCCTCCTTCCGCCTACACCCCGCCCTTTTTCCGTTCTCACACCTTCGTTGCTGTCAGTTGTCAGGAATGATCATATCTCCTTATTGTTGGCACATACATCCTAATCTTTGTACAAATAATGTACTCTTCTCATAATCGTGATTCGGTCTTCATATTATTATCTTGATTATCTTGTTTACTGTGGGTCAGTGTTTCCTTGCATCATTAGTAAACCCACAAACTCGCCAGTACATTAAATACACGTAACAGGGTGGCAGCTAATTGACCCAACCGATCATTAACATTGATGATTTCTTGGATTTCCCGACTTGTGTGATACGCTCTATTTTTATTTACGATGTCGACTGAGCGTGAAAACCTCCATTCATCCACAATGGAATTACCTTTCACTTTCCAACATCTTCTCTACCTTGACTGGAGCCACATTTACTCCGTACCCTTGGTGTTAATGTACTTGTAGCTTGGAAATTGTTCGAGCAATGATGGAGTACGTATACCGCTTTACGCTTTTGACAGAACTCAACTCCTTTTCCACATGATGTACAGGTTGCCATATTCCAACATTGTCTGGATGGCCATGCCTTGTGTGACTAGTTTGAATTTTCCTTTTTTTTAAACCGACGAGGCAAACAGAACTGTTGATGTGATTATCTCAAAATTTGACTCTTTCGCGATTGATCAGTTGAATGGTACCTATTTATGAACTTTATGTGTTCAATAAACGATCACAATTTGAAGTGGCGATCTCTGAAAAGTTCTATTCTGAACTGAAAAGACAGGTCAAGTCAAGTCCTCTAGTTATTGTGATAAATGTATCGACTCCATTATCAGAGTCCCGATTTTATTTGGAATCCAAGATAGGGACATCCAGACAGAATACAGACATCTGTAAAGCGGTAGAAAATGTCATTCTTCAATGACAGTACCTTACTAAATCTACCTTTGATGATATGATGTGCATACGATTAGTAAGCCATCCAAGAATCAATTGATCTAAGCTGTGCAAATAGCGTTCTGTTTCTGCTCAACACCTGCAAATTCTGTACTTGCATGCGTTTGGCAAACAATGTTTTAGATGCAAAGGACGTAATGCTTTGCCAATGTTTGACACACACAAATAGACAGAGTCACGAAAATGGACACCACACCTCGTCTGAACCTGACACCATTGATTCTGAAAGTGACTGGGCTAAGTCTGTAAAACAAAGCCCCCTGTCAAAGCGGTGAAATATGAAACTCTCATTAATGACAAACCTATCTCGTTCTTGACAGATTCTGAAGCGACAATAACAAATGTTATGCCTCAGATGTTAGCTTCAAACACGTCTAAAGCCCCCTCAACCTTGAAAAGTTAGGGTGCAAAAAAATAATTTCTCTGTCTCGGAAAATCACTCGAAGTTCGCAATGTTAAGAACAACGAGAGTTGCAGCGTCGATTTTGTCCAAGCTCAACACATGAAACTCCTGAAGCTACATCACGATAACTTTGAATACGCCTGTAACTTCCCCTCCATAGAATCTTTGATATCTATTTTTTGTCAATGGTCTTGGTCTGTTCCCCACATGGTAGACACTCTCTTTGCCCTAATCTTAATCTAAAACATATGGCAATGTCTATTCGAAGAGTTCCTGTTCCATGCATACAAAGCTGTTTGAAGAATTGTCTAAACTCGTGGCCCGGGCTATCGACACGTCTATCACTGAACCTACTTCCTGGATGCAGACTACTAATTGTGACGACGCCAAAGACAAAACGGTGAACTTGCTATATGCATTCATCTGCGATGCCTCAACCAAACTCTTTTTGCGTGAAAGATACACTATGCCTCTGCTTTGAGATGTCTTTCATGATCTGAGTCAGCTCAGCCCTCACACTTCATAAAGATGGCTACTGGCACGTGATTCTGAATGAAATTTTCAACCAAACTCACAATGTTTGAGAAATGCTTCTTCGGTCGTTATAAATGGCCCCAACTTCCCTTTGGTCTCTCTGTTTCGTCTGAATTGTTTTCCATGGAATGTTCGTTAAGACTCTTTCAACGGGTCTGAATTGTTTTCCATGGAACGTTCTTTAAGACTCTTTCAGCGGGTCTGAATTGTTTTCCATGGAATGTTCTTTAAGACTCTTTCAACTGGTCTGAATTGTTTTCCTGGAATGTTCTTTAAGACTCTTTCAGCGGGTCTGAATTGTTTTCCACATAATATTCTTTGAGACTCTTTCAACTGGTCTGAATTGTTTTCTATGGAATGTTCTTTAAGACTCTTTCAGCGGGTCTCAATTGTTTTCTATGGAATGTTCTTTAAGACTCTTTCGACTGGTCTGAATTGTTTTCCATGGAATGTTCTTTAAGACTCTTTCAACTGGTCTGAATTGTTTTCCATGGAATGTTCTTTAAGACTCTTTCAACGGGTCTGAATTGTTTTCCATGGAACGTTCTTTAAGACTCTTTCAGCGGGTCTGAATTGTTTTCCATGGAATGTTCTTTAAGACTCTTTCAACTGGTCTGAATTGTTTTCCCTGGAATGTTCTTTAAGACTCTTTCAGCGGGTCTGAATTGTTTTCCACATAATATTCTTTGAGACTCTTTCAACTGGTCTGAATTGTTTTCTATGGAATGTTCTTTAAGACTCTTTCAGCGGGTCTCAATTGTTTTCTATGGAATGTTCTTTAAGACTCTTTCGACTGGTCTGAATTGTTTTCCATGGAATGTTCTTTAAGACTCTTTCAACTGGTCTGAATTGTTTTCCACGGAATGTTCTTTAAGACTCTTTCAACTGGTCTGAATTGTTTTCCATGGAATGTTCTTTAAGACTCTTTCAACTGGTCTGAATTGTTTTCCACGGAATGTTCTTTAAGACTCTTTCAACTGGTCTGAATTGTGTTCTATGGAATGTTCTTTAAGACTCTTTCAGCGGGTCTGAATTGTTTTCTATGGAATGTTCTTTAAGACACTTTCAGCGGGTCTGAATTGTTTTCTATGGAATGTTCTTTAAGACTCTTTCAGCGGGTCTGAATTGTTTTCTATGGAATGTTCTTTAAGACTCTTTCAGCGGGTCTGAATTGTTTTCTATGGAATGTTCTTTAAGACTCTTTCAACTGGTCTGAACTGTTTTCTAAGGAATGTTCTTTAAGACTCTTTCAACTGGTCTGAACTGTTTTCCATGGAATGTTCTTAAAGACTCTTTCAACTGGTCTGAATTGTTTTCCATGGAATGTTCTTTAAGACTCTTTCAACTGGTCTGAATTGTTTTCCATGGAATGTTCTTTAAGACTCTTTCAACTGGTCTGAATTGTTTTTCATGGAATGTCCTTTAAGACTCTTTCAACTGGTCTGAATTGTTTTCCATGGAATGTTCTTTAAGACTCTTTCAACTGATCTGAATTGTTTTTCATGGAATGTTCTTTACGACTCTTTCAACTGGTTTGAATTCTGTTCCATGGAATGTTCTTTAAGACTCTTTCAACGGTTCTGAATTGTTTTCCATGGAATGTTCTTTCAGACTCTTTCAACTGGTCTGAATTGTTTTCCATGGAATGTTCTTTAAGATTCTTTCAACTGATCTGAATTGTTTTCTATGGAATGTTCTTTAAGACTCTTTCAACTGGACTGAATTGTTTTTCATGGAATGTTCTTTAAGACTCTTTCAAGTGGTCTGAATTGTTTTCCACGGAATGTTCTTTAAGACTCTTTAAAACTGGTCTGAATTGTTTTCTATGGAATGTTCTTTAAGACTCTTTCAACTGGTCTGAATTGTTTTTCATGGAATGTTCTTTAAGACTCTTTCAACTGGTCTGAATTGTTTTCTATTGAATGTTCTTTAAGACTCTTTCAACTGATCTGAATTGTTTTCTATGGAATGTTCTTTAAGACTCTTTCAACTGGTCTGAATCGTTTTTCATGGAATGTTCTTTAAGACTTTTTCAACTGGTCTGAATTGCTTTCCATGCAACGTTCTTTAAGACTCTTTCAACTGGTCTGAAATAGAAGAAACCGCATTCCAATCAGTGAAGAAAGCTACCAGAGAAAGTCCTCTCCTCGCGATCTATGACGCAGCTAAAGAACTGACCTCAGACAACATTGTGTCTGAATACAGCAGGGGATTAGTCATCTCTCATGAAGGAAAAAATCTGTTGGATTTGTATCCACAGCCCTTTCAGAATGTGAGCGTGGCAATGCTCAGATTGAAAAAAACAACTCAATGTTTCACCACTACACATACATCCGTCCTCTCATCGTGGTCATAGATTACAAACCATTGGTTGCAATTCCCGGAGAACCCCTTGTTAAAGCTCCTAAGCGTCTACCATCAGTGTTCCTCAAGGAAACCCCTTGTTAAAGCTCCTAAGCGTCTGCCATCAGTGTTCCTCAAGGAAACCCTTTGTTAAATCTCCTAAACGTCTGCCATCAGTGTTGTTCAAGAAAACCCCTTGTTAAAGATCCTAAGCGTCTGCCATCACTATTCCGCAAGATGCAGGATTACAATTCTCGTCTTCATTGTGCCCGTGACCTCATCGTCTGGCCAGGTCGTATGTCTATACCTGTTCATATGTTGAAGCAGGTGACACCTGTACTACATATACATCGATGCACCAAATTTCCTTAAATTATTCCGTCCACGATTGAGTTTAGTCTGGACAGAGTTATCTTTCCTGCTATTTTTTTCGACTTGGGGTGTTTGGCGTAATTATGTTATGTTGTATTGTGAATTTATTATTTACAATCCCAATTTTGAACTATATGTCTAATAGAAATAAGATATTTACATATCACAGTAATCTCTGATATTCAGCTTTTTTGGTATATACATATATTATAATATATATATATGTAATTTAAAAATCGCACAACGAAACCAGAAAGCATTCTAACCTACATAATATTATCCCTAAGTCCTCTTATATTAACCCAACTGTGTAAATTATATTCTTACTTAATTTATATATGCGCAACTCTGTTTTATTCTCATTGATTCATTTACCCTTACTATATATCTAAAAAAAGGAAGATGTTACGTAATTATGATTTACCTTCGTTCTCAATATACGTTCCTATTGTTACAGCTTTACTCTCATGGCGCCCTTTCCTCTATCAGTCCTATCCATAGATTGAACAACTCCCTATAATCCTTCCTCCTCGTCTCACCTATACTCCTTTTTCCGTCCTCACACTTTCGTTGTTGTCAGTCGCCACTTATGATTCTGCCTCCTTACTGATTACACGTATATATATTAATATGTCTACAAATAAAGTACTCTACACAAAATCTTAGTTCAGTCTTCACATCTTGTTTATTTGTAAATCTACTAACCCCTCTCTTTATTAAGTACATACACACACGCACGTGCACAAACACACACATACACACAAACTCTTTCTCTCTCTCTCTCTCTCTCTCTCTCTCTCTCTCTCTCTCTCTCTCTCTCTCTCTCTCTCTCTCTCTCTCTCTCTCTCTCTCTCTCTCTCTCTCTCTCTCTCTCTCTATATATATATATATATATATATATATATATATATATATATATATATATATATATATATATATATATATATATATATATATATATATATCTATATATATATCTATCTGTATCTATCTGTCTATCTATCTATCTATCTATCTATCTATCTATCTATCTCTCTGAATGTCTGTCTCTCTCTCTCTCTCTCTCTCTCTCTCTCTCTCTCTCTCTCTCTCTCTCTCTCTCTCTCTCTCTCTCTCTCTCTCTCTCTCTCTCTCTCTCTCTCTCTCTCTCACTCTCTCTCTCTCTCTCTCTCTTTCTCTCTCTCTCTCTCTCTCTCTCTCTCTCTCTCTCTCTCTCTCTCTCTCTCTCTCTCTCTCTCTCTCTCTCTCTCTCTCTCTCTCTCTCTCTCTCTCTCTCTCAGAGAATACCATTGGTGGGGTCAGGGAATTTCATCAGGGGATCAGGGAATACCATTTATAGTCAGGAGCATCATGGTATACCATTGGCAGGTTCAGGAAATATCATTGGCGGGGTTATGGAATACCATTGGCAAGGTCAGGGAATACCATTGGCAAGGTCAGGGAATACCATTGGCAAGGTCAGGGAATACCATTGGCAGTGTAGGAGAATACCACTGGCACTGTCACGGAATACTATTGGTAGTGTCTTGGAATACTATTCGCAGTGCCATGGAATACTATTGGCAGTGTCTTGGAATACCATTGGCAGTTTCTTGGAATACCATTGGCAGTGTCATGGAACACCATTGGCAGTGTCTTGGAATACTATTGACACTGTCTTGGAATACCATTGACAGTGTCTTGGAATAATATTGGCAGTGTCATGGAATACCATTGGCAGTGTCTTGGAATAACATTAGCAGTGTCTTGGAATACCATTGGCAATTTCTTGGAATACCATTGGCAGTGTCTTGGAATACCATTGGTAGTGTCTTGGAATAATATTGGCAGTGTCTTGGAATACCATTGGCAGTGTCTTGGAATACCATTGGCAATGTCTTGGAATACCATTGGCAGTGTCTTGGAATACCATTGGTCTTGGTGTCTTGGAATACCATTGGCAATTTCTTGGAATACCATTAGCAGTGTCTTGGAATACCATTGGTAGTGTCTTGGAATAACATTAGCAGTGTCTTGGAATACTATTGGCAGTGTCTTGGAATACTATTAACAGTGTCTTGGAATAACATTGGCAGTGTCTTGGAATACCATTGGCAGTGTCTTGGAACACCATTGGCAGTGTCTTGGGATAACATTGACACTGTCTTGGAATACCATTGACAGTGTCTTGGAATACTATTGGCAGTGTCTTGGAATACCATTGGCAGTGTCTTGGAATAACATTGGCAGTGTCTTGGAATACTATTTGCAGTGTCTTGGAATAACATTGGCATTGTTAGAGAATACCATTGGCAGTGTCAGACAATACTATTAGTAGTGTCAGTGAATAGCATTGGCAGGGTCAGGGAATATCATTGGCACTGCCAGGGAATACTATTGATAGTGTCTTGGAATAGCATTGGCACTGTTAGAGAATACTATTGATAGTGTCAGGAATAGCATTGGCACTGCCAGGAATACTATTGGTAGTGTCAAGGAATATCATTGGCACTGCCAGAGAATACTAATGGTAGTGTCAAGGAATAGCATTTGCACTGCCAGGGAATACTATTGGTAGTGTCAAGGAATAGCATTGGCCTGCCAGGGAATACTATTGGTAGTGTCAAGGAATAGCATTCACACTACCAGGGAATACTATTGGTAGTGTCAAGGAATACTATTGATAGTGTCAAGGAATACTATTGGTAGTGTCAAGGAATAGCATTGGCACTGCCAGGGAATACTATTGGTAGTGTCAAGGAATAGCATTTGCACTGCCAGGGAATACTATTGGTAGTGTCCAGGAATAGCATTTGCACTGCCAGGGAATACTATTGGTAGTGTCAAGCAATACTATTGGTAGTGTCAAGGAATAGCATTGGCAGTGGGAAGGAATTGCATTGGCAGTGAGAAAGAATATCATTTGCAGGGTCAGGGAATATCATTGACGGTGTCAGGGAATGTCATTGGTAGTACTGAAACTCCGTTAATCCGTGTCCACAATGACATAATCAACCAGCTCCAATGCAATGAATATCGCACTTCTAATGTTAGATCTGAGCGCGACTTTCGATACTGTAGACCACAGGGATCAGTCCTTGGTCCGTTTCTCTTTACATTATACACTACACCTCTCAGTGACATCGTCGTATCCCACAACATTGATCCTCATTTTTATGCTGATGATACGCAACTCTACACCCCACTCAGCATGAACAATCACATAACAACTAAAGAAACAGCCATCATCAACTGTGTGTTAAACATCAGGACCTGGATGACAGAAAACAAACTGAAATTCAACAATGACAAGACAGAATTGATAACATTTAGAATAAAAGGAAAGGACATTATATTAAATGAGCTGGTCATAAACAATACGACTATATGTAACAGCCATAGCATCAAAAATCTCGGTTTCTTCTTTGGTGAATTTATACACATGCATGTTCATATTACCAAAGTTTGTCAAACAATCCATTTTGTCCTTAAGAGCATTTCTCGTATCCGAAATCTGTTAGACCAAGAAACATGTAAAATGCTTGTCCATACACTTGTCACAAGTCGTCTTGATTACTGTAATTCTCTTCTTTATGGGTTGCCAAAAACTTCTATTCATCGATTACAATTACTTCAAAATAAAGCAGCAAGAATTGTAACTAAGACCAAGAAGTATGAACACATCACTCCCGTTTTGTGCTCTCTAAATTGGCTTCCCGTAGAGAGGAGAATCGTATATAAGATAGCATGTCTCACTTTCAAGTGCATTCATGACACTGCCCCCGACTATCTAAAACAACTCCTTAAAGTTTACCACCCCAATCGTCCGCTTAGATCATCACAATCTTTGCAACTAAAAAGAAGCGTCCCTAAGACAAAATTTCTCGAACGTTCTTTCACCTTTTCGGCCCCAGCTATATGGAATTCTTTGTCAGTTAAAACTAGAAATTGTACAACCCTTCCTTCCTTTAAACAATCACTTAAAACAGAGTTGTTCCGCTTCACTTTTCGACTCGCATAATATTTAACTTATTGGCATTTTCTAAAACTCGTGTTAAGGGTTTGGTGTTTTATTGATGTATGGTACCTTTAACACTGTCATGTATATGTAATTATTCTTAGATCTCTTAGTTTGACTTCTTTAACTATTATTATATTTTTTTTATATACGGAGGCATTTAAAACTGACTTTTCGACCTATCATAGGGTGTGAGGGGTTAGCACCTGCAATGTGTGTGTGTGTGTGTGTGTGTGTGTGTGTATATATATATATATATATATATATATATATGTATGTGTGTGTGTGTGTGTGTGTGCGCACACGCGTCTATAGGGCCGTCTTGTAATTAGCACATATCGTCACTTAGGTACTGTTCATCTTAATTGTAACAATTTTTCGTGTATGTAGATGTCTTGATTTTATTGCAATCTTAAATATTGAGTACATTATGTAAGCTATTATATGATGTATGTCTTAGCCTTTGTAAAGCGCACCTGAGCATGACTCTCATGGATAGGGGCGCTATATAAATTTTACATTATTATTATCATTAATAGGGTCAAGGAATACTATTGGCAGCATCAGGGAATACCCTTGGTAGTGCCAGGGAATTCCATTGGCAAGGTCAGGGAATATCATTGTTAGGATAACGGAATATCATCGATAGTGTCAGGGAATACAATTGATAGGGTTAGCTAACATCATTGATAGTGTCAGGTAATACAAGTGATAGGGTTAGGGAATATCATCGATAGTGTCAGGGAATACAATTGATAAGGTTAGGGAATATCATTGATAGGGTCAGGGAATACAATTGATAGGGTTAGCTAACATCATTGATATAGCAATTGATAGGGTGATCATCATCGATAGTGTCAGGGAATACAATTGATAGGGTTAGCGAACATCATTGATAGTGTCAGGTAATACAAGTGATAGGGTTAGGGAATATCATCGATAGTGTCAGGGAATACAATTGATAAGGTTAGGGAATATCATTGATAGGGTCAGGGAATACAATTGATAGGGTTAGGATATAGCATTGATAGTGTCAGGGAAAACCATTTACAGAGTAAGGAAATATCATTGATAGGGTTAGGGAATACAATTCATAGGGTTAGGGAATACTCCTGGCAGTGTCAGAGAGTACCATTAATAGGGTCATGAAAAACGACTGTAGTGTCAGGCAATACTGTTGTCAGTGTCAGGGAATACAAGTGATAGGGTCAGGGAACTCTACTGGCAATGTCAGGGAATATAATTGATAGGGTCAGGGAATACTGTTGTCAGTGTCAGGGAATACAATTGATAGGGTCAGGGAACTCTACTGGCAATGTCAGGGAATATAATTGATAGGGTCAGGAAACACTACCATCAATGTCAGTGAATATAATTGATAGGGTTAGGAAACACTACCATCAATGTCAGGGAATACACTTGATAGGGTCAGGGAACACTACCATCAATGTCAGGGAATATAATTGATAGGGTCAGGGAACACTACCATCAATGTCATGGAATATAATTGATAGGATCAGGGAACACTGCCATCAATGTCAGGGAATATAATTGATATGTCAGGGAACACTACCATCAATGTCAGGGAATATAATTGATATGTCAGGGAACACTACCATCAATGTCATGGAATATAATTGATAGGTCAGGGAACACTACCATCAATGTCAGGGAATATAATTGATAGGTCAGGGAACACTACCATCAATGTCATGGAATATAATTGATAGGTCAGGGAACACTACCATCAATGTCAGGGAATATAATTGATAGGATCAGGGAACACTACCATCAATGTCAGGGAATATAATTGATAGGATCAGGGAACACTACCATCAATGTCAGAGAATATAATTGATAGGGTCAGGGAACACTACCATCAATGTCAGGGAATATAATTGATAGGGTCAGGGAACACTACCATCAATGTCAGGGAATATAATTGATAGGGTCAGGGAACACTACCATCAATGTCAGGAATATAATTGATAGGGTCAGGGAACACTACCATCAATGTCAGGGAATATAATTGATAGGGTCAGGGAACACTACCATCAATGTCAGGGAATATAATTGATAGGGTCAGGGAACACTACCATCAATGTCAGGGAATATAATTGATAGGGTCAGGGAACACTACCATCAATGTCAGGGAATATAATTGATAGGGTCAGGGAACACTACCATCAATGTCAGGGAATATAATTGATAGGGTCAGGGAACACTACCATCAATGTCAGGGAATACAATTGATAGGGTCAGGTAACACTACCATCAATGTCAGGGAATATAATTGATAGGGTCAGGGAACACTACCATCAATGTCAGGAATACAATTGATAGGGTCAGGGAACACTACCATCAATGTCAGAGAATACAATTGATAGGGTCAGGGAACACTACCATCAATGTCAGGGAATATAATTGATAGGGTCAGGGAACACTACCATCAATGTCAGGGAATACAATTGATAGGGTCAGGGAACACAACCATCAGTGTCAGGGTATACATTGATAGGGTCAGGGAACACTACCATCAATGTCAGGGAATATAATTGATAGGGTCAGGGAACACTACCATCAATGTCAGAGAATATAATTGATAGGGTCAGGGAACACTACCATCAATGTCAGGGAATACAATTGATAGGCCAGGGAACACTACCATCAATGTCAGGGAATACAATTGATAGGGCCAGGGAACACTACCATCAATGTCACGGAATACAATTGATAGGGTCAGGTAACACTACCATCAATGTCACGGAATACAATTGATAGGGTCAGGGAACACTACCATCAGTGTCAGGGAATACAATTGATAGGTTCAGGGAACACTACTGGCAGTGTTAGGGGGAATACAATTGATAGGGGTCAATTGATAGTCCAGGGAATACTACTGGCAGTGTTAGGAAGTATACAATTGATATGTTGATGGAACACTACTGGCAGCGTTAGGGTATACAATTGATAGGTTCACGGAACACTACTGGCAGTGTTAGGGTATACAATTGATAGGTTCAGGGAACACTGTCGTCAGTGTTAGGGAATACAATTGATAGGTTCATGGAACAGTATTGTCAGTGTCTGGGAATACAATTGATATTTTCAGGAACACTACTGGCAGTGTTTAGGGAATACAATTGATAGGGTCAGGGAACACTGCTGTCAGTGTTAGGGAATACAATTGATAAGTTCAGGGAACACTATTGTCATTGTCAGGGAATACAATTGATAGGTTCAGGGAACACTGTTGTCAGTGTTAGGGAATACAATCGATAGGGTCAGGGAACACTACTGTCAGTGTTAGGGAATTGAATTGATACGTTCAGGGAATGATTGATAGGCTCATGGAACACTACTGGCAGTGTTAGGAAATACAATTGATAGGTTAAGGGAACACTACTGACACTGTTAGGGAATAGAATTGATAAGTTCAGGGAACACTACTGTCAGTGTTAGGGAATACCATCGATAGGGTCACAGAACACTACTGTCAGTGTTAGAGAATGTCATCGATAGGGTCACAGAACACTACTGTCAGTGTTAGAGAATACCATCGATAGGGTCAGGGAACACTACTGTCAGTGTTAGAGAATACCATCGATAGGGTCACAGAACACTACTGTCAGTGTTAGGGAATACCATTGATAGGGTCAGGGAACACTACTGTCAGTGTTAGAGAATACCATCGATAGAGTCACAGAACACTACTGTCAGTGTTAGAGAATACCATCGATAGGGTCACAGAACACTACTGTCAGTGTTAGAGAATACCATCGATAGGGTCACAGAACACTACTGGCAGTGTTAGAGAATACCATCGATAGGGTCACAGAACACTACTGGCAGTGTTAGGGAATACAATTGACAGGTTAAGGGCACACTACTGACAGTGTTAGGGAATAGAATTGATAAGTTCAGGGAACACAATCGATAGTGTTAGGGAACACTACTGGAAGTGTTAGGGAATACAATTGATGTGTTCAGGGAACACTACTGTCAGTGTTAGAGAATACCATCGATAGGGTCACAGAACACTACTGGCAGTGTTAGAGAATACCATCGATAGGGTCACAGAACACTACTGTCAGTGTTAGAGAATATCATCGATAGGGTCAGGGAACACTACTGGCAGTGTTAGAGAATACCTTCGATAGGGTCACAGAACACTACTGGCAGTGTTAGGGAATACAATTGATATAGTTCAGGGATCACAATCGATAGTGTTAGGGAACACTCTGGAAGTTTTAGGGAATACAATTGATAGCGTCAGGGAAAACTAATGTCAGTGTCAGGGAATACAATTGATAGGGCCAGGGAAAACTACTGTCAGTGTCAGGGAATACCATTGATAGTGTTAGGGGAAACTACTGTCAGTGTCAGGGAATGCTATTGGTAGAGTCGGGGCATACGATTGGCCTTGTCATTAAATGGTATTGGCAGTGTCAGGTAATACTATTCACAGTGGTATGTAAAACTACTTGCAGTCTTACGGAATACCATTGGCAATGTCAGGGAATATTATTGGCAGGATTAGGTAATACTACTGCTATAGTCGGGGCATACTATTGGCAGTGTTTTGGAAACACTACTTGCGGTCTCATGGAATACCATTGGCAGTGTCAGGGAATAATATTGACAGTGTCAGGGAATAATGTTGACAGTGTCAGGGAATAGTATTGGCAGTGTCAGGGAATAATATTGACAGTGTCAGGAAATAGTATTGGCAGTGTCAGGGAATACTATTGATAGTGTCAGGGAATACTATTGGCAGTGTCAGGGAATATTATTGGTAGTGTTAGGGAATACTATTGGTAAAGTTGTGGAATAATATTGGTAGTGTTAGGGAATACTATTGGTAGTGTTAGAAAATAATATTGGTAGTGTCAGGGAATACTATTGGTAGTGTTAGGGAATACTATTGGTAGTGTTAGGAATACTATTGGTAGTGTTAGGGAATACTATTGGTAGTGTTAGGGAATACTATTGGTAGTGTTAGGGAATACTATTGGTAGTGTTAGGGAATACTATTGGTAGTGTTAGGGAATACTATTGGTAGTGTTAGGGCTATTGGTAGTGCTAGTGTTAGGGAATACTATTGGTAGTGTTAGGGAATACTATTGGTAGTGTCAGGGAATACTATTGGTAAAGTTAGGGAATAATATTGGTAATGTTAGGGAATACTATTGGTAGTGTTAGGGAATACTATCGGTAGTGTCAGGGAATACTATTGGTAGTGTTAGGGAATACTATCGGTAGTGTCGGAGAATACTATTGGTAGTGTCAGGGAATACTATTGGTAATGTTAGGAAATACTATCGGTAGAATTAGGAAATACTATTGGTAGTGTTAGGGAATACTATTGGTAGTGTTAGGGAATACTATTAGTGTCAGGGAATACTAGTAGGTCGGGGAATACTATTGGTAGTGTTAGGGAATACTATTGGTAGTGTTAGGAAATATCATTGGTAGTGTTCAGGGAATACTATTGGTAGTGTTAGGAAATACTATTGGTAGTGTTAGGGAATACTATTGTAGTGTTAGGGAATACTATTGGTAGGGAATACTATTGGTAGTGTTAGGAAATATTATCGGTAGTTTTAGGGAATACTATCTGTAGTGTGAATACTATCTGTAGTGGGAATACTATCTGGAATACTATCTGTAGTGTTATGGAATACTATCTGTAGTGTTATGGAATACTATCTGTAGTGTTATGGAATACTATCTGTAGTGTTATGGAATACTATCTGTAGTGTTATGGAATACTATCTGTAGTGTTATGGAATACTATCTGTAGTGTTATGGAATACTATGTGTAGTGGAATACTATCTGTAGTGTTATGGAATACTATCTGTAGTGTTATGGAAATATCTGTAGTGTTATGGAATACTATCTGTAGTGTTATGGAATACTATCTGTAGTGTTATGGAATACTATCTGTAGTGTTATGGAATACTATCTGTAGTGTTATGGAATACTATCTGTAGTGCTGGGAATACTATCTGTAGTGTTAGGGAATACTATCTGTAGTGTTAGGGAATACTATCTGTAGTGTTAGGGAATACTATCTGTAGTGTTAGGGGAATACTATCTGTAGTGTTAGGGAATACTATCTGTAGTGTTAGGTAATACTATCTGTAGTGTTAGGAATGATATCTGTAGTGTTAGGGAATACTATCTGTAGTGTTAGGGAATGATATCTGTAGTGTTAGGGAATACTATCTGTAGTGTTAGGGAATGATATCTGTAGTGTTAGGGAATAATATATGTAGTGTTAGGGAATACTATCTGTAGTGTTAGGGAATACTATCTGTAGTGTTAGGGAATAATATCCATGGTGTCAGGAAATACTATTGGTAGTGTTAGGGAATACTATAGGTAGAGGTGAATACTATTGCTGGATTCAGGGAATGTTATTGGCATCCTATTGTCATTGTCAAGGAATATTATTGGCATACTATTGTCATTGTCAAGGAATACTATTGACATACTATTGTCATTGTCAAGGAATATTATTGACATACTATTGTCATTGTCAAGGAATACTATTGACATACTATTGTCATTGTCAAGGAATACTATTGAATACTATTGGAATATTATTGAATACTATTGTCATTGTCAGGGAATACTATTGACATACTATTGTCATTTCAAGAATACTATTGAATACTATTGTCATTGTCAGGGAATACTATTGACATACTATTGCTGGATTCAGGGAATACTATTGACATACAATTGTCATTGTCAAGGAATACTATTGAATACTATTGCTGGATTCAGGGAATACTATTGACATACTATTTGATTCAGGGAATACTATTGACATACTATTGTGGATTCAGGGAATACTATTACTATTGCTGATTCAGGGAATACTATTGACATACTATTGCTGGATTCAGGGAATACTATTGACATACTATTGTCATTGTCAAGGAATACTATTGACATACTATTGTCATTGTCAAGGAATACCATTGACATACTATTGCTGGATCCAGGGAATACTATTGACATACAATTGTCATTGTCAAGGATTACTATTGACATACTATTGCTGGATTCAGGGAATACTATTGACATACTATTGCTGGATTCAGGAATACTATTGACATACTATTGCTGGATTCAGGGAATACTATTGACATACTATTGCTGGATTCAGGGAATACTATTGACATACTATTGTCATTGTCAAGGAATACTATTGACATACTATTGTCATTGTCAAGGAATACTATTGACATACTATTGTCATTGTCAAGGAATACTATTGACATACTATTGTCATTGTCAGGGAATACCATTGGCATACTATTGTCATTGTCAGGGAATACTATTGGTAAAATCAGGAAATACCATTGGCATACTATTGTCATTGTCAGGGAATACTATTGGTAAAATCAGGAAATACCATTGGTAGAGTCAGAGAGTAACATTAGCAGAGTCAGGAATTACACGAGCAGAGTCAGTGAATGCCATTGGCAGTGTCAGAGAATACCGTTGATAGGCTCAGGGAGTATCATTGATATCTTTTGCAGGGTCAGGGAACACCATTGGCATGGCTACATAATATCATTGGCAATCTCAGCAAACCCCATTGGCATGGCCACATAATATCATTGGCAATGTCAGGGAACACCATTGGCATGGCCACATAATATCATTGGCAATTTCAGGGAACATCATTGGCATGGCCACATAATATCATTGACAATGCCATGGAACATCATTGGCATTGCCACATAATATCATTGGCAATGTCAGGGAACACCATTGGCATGGCCACATAATATCATTGGCAATGTCAGGGAACACCATTGGCATGGCTACATAATATCATTGGCAATGTCAGGGAACATCATTGGCATGGCCACATAATATCATTGGCAATGTCAGGGAACATCATTGGCATGGCCACATAATATCATTGGCAATGTCAGGGAACATCATTGGTATGGCCACATATCATATCATTGGCATGGCATCATTGACAGGGTCAGGGAACACCATTGGCATGGCTACATAATATCATTGGCAATGTCAGGGAACACCATTGGCATTGCCACATAATATCATTGGCAATGTCAGGGAACACCATTGGCATGGCCACATAATATCATGGCAATGTCAGGGAACACCATTGGCATACATAATATCATTGGCAATGTCAGGGAACATCATTGGCATGGCTACATAATATCATTGGCAATGTCAGGGAACACCATTGGCATGGCCACATAATATCATTGGCAGTTCCAGGGAACATCATTGGCATTGCCACATAATATCATTGGCAATGTCAGGGAACATCATTGTCATGGCCACATAATATCATTGGCAATGTCAGGGAACACCATTGGCATGGCCACATAATATCAGGCAATGTCAGGGAATCATCATGGCCACATAATATCATTGGCAATGTCAGCGAACATCATTGGCATGGCCACATAATATCATTGGCAGTCTCAGGGAATAACATTGGCCTGGCTACATAATATGATTGACAGGGTCGGGGGAATACCATTGGCATGGCCACATAATATCATTAACAGGGTCAGGGAATATCATTGGCATGGCCACATAATACCATTGGCAGGGTCAGGGAATATCATTGTCATGGCCACATAATACCATTGGCAGGATCAGGAATATCAGAGGGCCCGGGAACATAATTGGCGTGTCAAAAAACATGATTGGCAGGGTCAGGGAATACCATTAGGGTCAGGCAATACCATTGTCATGGTGAGAGATTATCATAGGCAGGGTCAGTGAGTACCATTAGCAGAATCAAGGAATACCATTGACATGGTGAGAGACTATTCTTGGCAGGGTCAGAAAATACCATTAGCAGGGTTAGGTAATACCATTGACATGGTCAGAACATATCATTGATAGGGTTAGGGAATACCATTGGAGTACAACTGATCGGACAACTTAAGAGAGTTTATGTAAACAACGGAACAACAGGCAAGCCAGAGCTAAACTTCTTGCCCAAGGCCTTGACTTTAAAAAGGAGGCACGATCCTAGTTATTAGGCTATAACCTACAGATGAAACAATAACATCAGATTATAGATGATAGCCAAGGCCCCAATGTCATTCTCCAATAACAAGATCAAAGGGATCGTAAAAGAGATCGGGGTCGTATCCAAATCTGAAACCCAATCGAAGAGGAATCGAGATCCCCAAATTGACTTACAGGATGGCTGTCAGTGGGAGAGGGGGGGTGAGATTTGCATGGATTGGGCTGCCAAAAGTTACTCCCGTAAAACAAAGGCTGGAAATCGATCCGTTTAATGCCCCCCCCTATACTAGCAGGAGATGAAAATGGATGAATCGTGTTTCATAATATGCCAGACTACTGCTGTCAATGCCGTGGTTGTTGAAAAATACTATATTACAGACATATATCTGCAAACTACTTTTCAGTGTCTCCGGAGAAGAGAGATGCAGACACAAATAAGCAGGACCAAATAGAGAAGCCATCATCGGACACTCCATGTAGAAGATCAGGTCTTGACGGTCCCAAGACCAAAGTTCGACATTTGAAGAAAGAAAAAGAAAGGAGAAAAGCAGCCGCAAACAAATCACCAAAACGTGACAGGAGCAGAAGAAGGAGAAGGATGAAACGCAGGCTAACCTGGTAGCATTCCATGTCAGAGCCATGTCCTCAAGAGCAAGAAAAGTCCCTCATTGCCCATCGAATCATCAAGCAAACATAGGACAAACAGTAATGAGGGATCTTAACTTCCCTAGAATGTATACTTTAATGCCATTTTTTTGGAATGTTATAGGACTTAGAAATATAATGAGGAAAATAATGATTTTAGACTTTTAAACAAGGAACAACGTGGTATAATAGCATTACAAGAAATGTACAGAAGATGAAAATATAGATATACCAGTTAGAGCAGCAGAAGGGGAGAGAAGTAGGACATTTTTAGAATGTGAACGGATGAGACTTAATTGTACTGTTTAGTAAAAGAATAGACTCAAGTAGAAGCAAAACATCGACGAGCGTTGTTTTTGGACGTGTAAATTAAATGATGAAAATATTGTCATTGTAATATTATAGTAATATAATATGCTCCACTCAGGCCAAACGAAAGATGAGATTTCTCTTTTAGAATGTGAGAAAACAGATAGCAAGTCAACACTTCCAATGTAGACGCAAGTAACATTATTGTTTCGGGAGATTTTAGTTTACATTAGACAACAACACGGACATGGACATTAGAACAGGACGAAACCGTCGTATAGGGGATATGGAAGGGGATATGGAAAAGTAGCAAGCCCTTGTTAAAGAGTTGTTCCCCATAAATGTCTGCAGAGTTCAACATCACACGGTTAAAGAAAGTACGGGGTCAAGGAAGTCTCTCTGCACGACCAGAAGACTGCTATACTATAATATCTAAATTACAACTTAATATCTTTAATCAAATAATGTATCGATTCTGACACCAAATGTCTGGGCTTTTGGATTACAGGGCGAATGAAATTTACACCATTTTCCTTAGACCATCCTACTTTAAGCTCAATACCTCACTTCTTAATGATGATTTGATTTGATTTGATTTACCCACATCCACAACTACGGTCATCTCGGGGTTTTTTCTGTAAGATTTTTAATTTTGCCTGGACTGTCCTGTAAACAGCCAAGGGATCTTTAACGTGCAGAGAGTGTTGTAATCTGCACATGGGACCTCCTTTGTGTCGTCTGTCTCCGATGGAATAGGTGTCGATCAATCTATCTGGACCAGGGGTTGGGAGGGGGAGGAGGTTAGATTTTGCTCGAAGAACCTGCAGAAAATGTTTCAACCATTGACAGGGCTCGAACCCATTACCTTTTGGTTGAGAGGCCGACAACTTGCCTCCAGGACAACCAAAACCCCAGTATTAATGACGAACAGTGTATCAAACGTAATCAAGGGAAATATAAATAAAAGTTTTAGAAGAACGCGTTGACTGGGTCGATCATCATAAGAGGAAATCATTGAAATACCTCAAGCTTGTGGTATGAGAACAGACTATTTATTGTTGACAGAAAATAATGACTTGGAGAACAAAATAGCAGAAAGTCAAGATTCAAAAGACTTAATCACTGGTTGCAGATTAAAAGAAGGACTTTAAATTAAGATATTTGAAGATAATAAAAAAAAGGAGCTGGAGCTCAAATAAGATCGTGAATTATTTGGATATTATTGAGGAGGGCGAAAGATGTAGCAAATCCTTCTTGAATTTGGATAAACGCAGATCTCAAAGTAACACAATTTTAAAATTGAGCAATATTTATAATTAGGACTGAAATTGAGAATAAAATGGAGATAGCCAACTATGTGACGTGACTGTGGAGGACATGAGGAAGACACACAATGATGATTATGATCAGAGAAAGGTAATTATTATTCGTTTCTTCTTTTCTTTTTTCACTGTGAATGTATTTGTGCTCGTCATTGTACCCTTGCACACCCATGTCTCGCTCCTGTTTTCATTGTACCCTTGCACACTCATGTCTTGCTCCTGTTTTTCATTATACCCTTGCATACTCTTTTCTCGCTCCTGTTTTTCATTGTACCCTTGCACACTCATTTCTCGCTCCTGTTTTTCATTGTTCCCTTGCACACTCATGTCTCGCTCCTGTTTTCATTGTACCCTTGTACACTCATGTCTCGCTCCTGTTTTTCATTGTACCCTTGTACACCCATGTCTCCCTTCTGTTTTTTTATTGTACTCTTGCACACTCATATGTCTCGCTCCTGTTTTACATTGTACCCTTGCACACTCTTTCTCGCTCCTGTTTTTCATTGTACCCTTTTACACTATATGTCTCGCTCCTGTTTTTCATTGCACTTTGTACACTCATATGTCTCGCTCCTGTTTTTCATTGTACCCTTGTACACTCATATGTCTCTGCTCCTGTTTTTCATTGTACCTCTTGTACACTCATATGTCTCCCTCCTGTTTTTCATTGTACCCTTGTACACCCATGTCTCGCTCCTGTTTTTCATTGTACCATTGCACACTCATGTCTCTGCCCTGTTTTTCATTGTACCCTTGCACACTCATGTCTCGCTCCTGTTTTTCATTGTTCCCTTGTACACATCATGTCTCCCTTCTGTTTTTCATTGTACCCTTGTACACCCATGTCTCCTTCTGTTTTTCATTATACCCTTGTACACTCATATGTCTTCCACATTGTACCCTTGTACACTCATATGTCTCGCTCCTGTTTTACATTGTAAATTCATTGTACACTGTTTTACATTGTATGTCTCTGCTCCTGTTTTACATTGTACCCTTGTACACTCATGCCTCGTTCCTGTTTCACATTGTACCCTTGCACATTCATGTCTCGCTCCTTTTCTCATTGTACCTTGTACACTCATGTCTAGCTCCTCTTTCTCGTTGCACCTTTTTGTACACTAATGCTTCGCTCCTGTTCTTCATTGTACCTTTGTACACGCACCTGTTTTTCATTTAACTCTGGAACACTAACGCTTCGCTCCTGTTTTTCATTGTACCTTTGTACACCCATGTCTCGCTCCTGTTTTTCATTGTACCTTTGTACACTTACGTCTCGCTCCTTGTTTTTTATTGTACCATTGTACATCCATGTCTCGCTCCTGTTTTTCATTGTACCTTGTACACTTACGCCTCGCTTCTGTTTTTCGTTGTACCCTTGTACACCCATGTCTCGCTCCTGTTTCTCATTGTACCTTGTACACTTATTGTCTCGCTCCTGTTTTTCATTGCACCTTTGTACACTCATGTCTCGCTCCTGTTTTTTATTGTACCTGAACACTTACGTCCAGCCTCTGTTTCTGGTTGTACCTTTGTACACTTACGTCTCGCTCCTGTTTTTCATTGCACCTTTGTACATTCATGTCTCGCTCCTGTATTTCATTGCACCTTGTACACTCATGTCTTGCTCCTGTTTCTCATTGTACGCTCTACACTCATATCTCGCTCTTTTTTTCTGTTCTTCGTGTGTGTCTGTGTGTGTGTGTGTGTTGGCATTTGATTGAAATTTCATCAAAACATCAACTGAAGGCATTATTTCAGATATTCAAGTATTTAAGGTGAAAATGGATACAATAATTCTTGAAACATCATCAATGTATCTCTATCAAAGTCCACCTTGCTTTGAATGAATACATTCAAAATCATGCAAATAAAGGGCAAACAGCAATGACATCTAAGTGAGGAATCAGCAATCAAACCATGGCAAATTGATAATTATTTGAGAATTACAAAACATTATTTAGAAAATGTTAACATGAAAAGGTACGCATATTATTGGCTATATAAGTCATGGGTTCCAGAACTTGTTTCTGTCTCTGTCTTGCTTTCTATAGATCATAGATTCATTGTTTTGAAGATCAAGCTTTTAAGATGGGGTAGCAATGTCATAATATTGTGCATGTGGTTCCATAGTCGCAATCCTCCATAATACAGATCGTCTGATCTTGCCATTTGAGCAGATGTCGTTGTCGCATTTTCGCATATAGGCTGTTGTATTCGTTGTTCTTGACGATGAAATTGCTTATCCTTTGATTGGTAACGCCATACTCATTAATGAGATCATCAGTCTCTGCAAGAATAATACGTGTCGTTTGAAATGTGTCTAACACGAGCTTTAATATGTCCTTGTTGCGATCTGGCTGTGTAATAATAGTAATATGCCTTCCTGTGTCTTTCGTGATTTTGAAGGCCTGGATGCTTATTTTATCACAGTGAAGTTGCTTGACCATGTCAGCAAAGCATGTGTGATTACTTTTACCACCTTGTTGGTTTTCCATGGATGAGTTTTCCTCACTTGTGCGAGAGCTTTCTTTGTCATATTCGGTCTCACTGTCTGACGCGATAGATGTGTCAGAAATGTGTAGATCTATTTTCTTCTCGGGTGTTTCATATATGTCGCTGTGTCGTTTAGGTTGTTTGATTCACTGATTGTATTTCCGACCATAGACGTGTCGTCAAGGGGCGATGTTACAGTTGACACGCTGAATAAATGGATTGCACTGTTGTTACTCTGGATTGAGTCCATATTGCTGTTGTTTGTTTGTTTGTTGAATGTCAGCCCTTCCATTTTCTTTGTGCACTCATGTCTTGCTCTTGTTATCCCTTGGGTGAAGGTGTTGTAAACACAGAGTCAGATAAAAGCTGTAAAAATGCGTTTTGAAATTGGCTATTCCTCTTCCATTAGTATTAAAGTAAGTAATGGCCCTTTAAATAGTCACCTCTCGGACAGAGCGCTAGTCCGACGCAGGTTTGAACCCCTGAGCTAGGGCTTGAACCCATTTATTCCTGGGTCGAGTGGGAAAATGAGTCTTACGTGTCTTTCCCGAATAACCATGACGTTGGATCTAGCATTATGTCAGGATTTGAACCCAGGACCTCATGATGGCAATTTCAATAAACAACTAGGCCACTGACGACGCTCTATAAGCATAATAAATATATAGGAGGAGCATATTAAATGTGAAATACCAGCATGATAAATATATAGTAAGTGTTAAATACCATCATATAAATACATAGTTAATAAGTGTTAAATACCAGCATATAAATATATAGTAAGTGTGAAATACCAGCATATAAATATATTGTAAGTGTTAAATACCAGCATAATAAATACATAGTTGTTAAATACCAGTGTAATAAATACCAGTGTAAGAAATATATTGTAAGTGTTAAATACCAGCATGATAAATACATAGTAAGCGTTAAATACCAGTGTAATAAATACATTGTAAGTGTTAAATACCAGCGCGGCCAAATGCTAGACTTCATGAGCAAAGCTATCGTTGCCAACTCGTTGTTAATGGACTTTCGACCCCATGATGAAAAAGACAAGACTCGTCGTCACCATTTTGGTCTCATCCGCCTACCATGTTTAGATTAAGACACACTGCCATGGGACAAACGTATCTTTATCACAAAGGGCTTTGAGTTACAGAAAAACAACGAACCCCTGTCTGGCACCTTCCTCAAGGTAAACGACGCGAGATCAATCGATCCGTCGTATTGTCTTCTACACCAAAAGCTTCCGGTTTTCTCCTTTCCGCACCGGATAGACGGCTCATAGACGGATTGGACGTGGAATGTGATCCACCCACTTTCACACAGGTTACTCGCTTCTTGGGTATTGCCAGAGGTCTTTGGGGGTCAAGTAGGGCAACGAAATGTCTATTTCTAGAGGCAGTCTTATGCACGTATAGCATTGACTTGTAGTAGACGAAGGGCTGTAACCCCGAAATCAAAGATCTGGGGTCTATCACAGAATAAGTAAATGAATGTTTTTCCAAGCCGAAAATAGCAAATGCGAGATCCTCCTAAATATTTACAAGCGAAAAAGAAGTGTTTGTCCGACTTTTGATATTTCCTGTGTTACCAAGGGCTGTTATGATGAATGCCGTATAAAAATGGATAAGATCACACTGCAAAGGAGAATCTGTTTTCCTTGAGCAGACAATGTGTCGGAAAATTGAATACTTGGGAGCTTGCTTTGCCTGAGTTCATAACGACTAAAGGTCATTGGAATGCCTGCAGCTAGCACCACGGAAGCCATGCAACTCATTAACTGCTAGATTGTGTTGGGAGAATAAGTAGACGAGTACAAAGAAGACACTATAGTAGAATCATTTCATAAATAAAAACAAGTGTGCCACCCGAGCAGGCATCGAAGGGTGTCACGCCTGGCATTCCAATTTCATATGAGAAAGGAATGTAGATTACCACCGAGCTTATGCTGAATGCAGCAGGAATCACACTTGTTGTTCAAGTAGCCAAATGGTAGTGTTGTGAGCTTGTAATCTCGACGATGCTGGTTCAAACCCCACGGCTACTCAGGTGGGGTTTGCTTTCTCTTCACAACGTTGTATTCTTAGGAAAATTTTAATTTGCTCTCCTCACTTGCCTCAGGTGGTGTGAATGAGTACCTAGTCATAGGTAGAGAAATATCCTGTCAGAGTTTGAGTTCAAAAGGCCTAACAAACTTCTGTTAATGACATTGGAGTTGAGAAGGACTTGGAATGAAATGGGGGGCGGGGATAAATGATTTAGCAATTCAATTAATGTAGGTCTGCAGGAAAGGGGCTAGGGTCTATCAATCCATCGTTTTTTAACTATTCTTTAATTAATCGTTTTTCTTTCTTTAGCTATTCTTTAATAACATAGAAAAACATCTTAAATGCATCGTTTTTTTTTATTTGATTCTTTAAACACATCATAAAAACATCTTAAATGCATTTT
>JAXRKP010001439.1:70000-82500 GCA_037039925.1 Doris montereyensis
TGTCTTTTGCGATTCTTAATTATTGAAAAGTAATAGTTACTAACATGCCTAACTATATTGAGTTCAGCAACCCTGTCAAATCATCCTGCTTGTACCGTTATAAATGAAACAGGTTTTTAATTTTAACTCAGGGAAAATTGGTCGATCTTCTAATCAATGTTGTTTGAAACATGAACGCTCTACATGTTCCGTCTCACTCCGCTGCTTATTAAACTGAAATTGTCTTCCAAGATGATTACTGTTTTCGGTCAGATGCTGTTTAGTTACGTGTTAATCTTAACTTTCGCTTTCAGACGACGAATGTCATAGTTATTTTGTCTTTGTTTATCTTCGGTCAGTAAATAGTAAAAATCCATTTCAGATGAACGCTACATCTTAATTAAATTTCATTTTATTTTTTGGCCTGCCATTAAAGCTTATTAAATAGTGAGTCGAATGGTAAGAGGTGAGCGTAGGAGTCGAGTCCTCATCTTTCTTGGCATGCGGTATATAATGTGGTAGTTTACCATCGCACAACTGTTTACCATCGCACAACTGTTTACACTGTTTACCATCGCACAACTGTTTACACTGTTTACCATCACACAACTGTTTACCATCGCACAACTGTTTACACTGTTTACCATCGCACAACTGTTTACCATCGCACAACTGTTTACCATCTGCACAACTGTTTACCATCAACTGTTTACCACAACTGTTTACACTGTTTACCATCGCACAACTGTTTACACTGTTACCATCGCACAACTATTTACACTGTTTACCATCGCACAACTGTTTACACTGTTTACCATTGCACAACTATTTACACTGTTTACCATCGCACAACTGTTTACACTGTTTACCATCGCAAAACTGTTTACACTGTTTACCATCGCACAACTGTTTACCATCGCACAACTGTTTACACTGTTACCATCGCACAACTATTTACACTGTTTACCATCGCACAACTGTTTACACTGTTTACCACCGCACAACTGTTTACCATCGCACAACTGTTTACACTGTTTACCATCGCACAACTGTTTACCATCGCACAACTGTTTACACTGTTTACCATCGCAAAACTGTTTACACTGTTTACCATCGCACAACTGTTTATCATCGCACAACTGTTTACCTCTGCACAACTGTTTACCATCGCACAACTGTTTACACTGTTTACCATCGCACGACTATTTACACTGTTTACCATCGCACAACTGTTTACACTGTTTACCATTGTTTACCATCGCACAACTGTTTACCATCGCACAACTGTTTACACTGTTTACCATCGCACAACTATTTACACCGTTTACCATCGCACAACTGTTTATACTTTTTACCACCGCACAACTGTTTACCATCGCACAACTGTTTACACTGTTTACAATGGCACAACTGTTTACCATCACACAACTGTTTACACTGTTTACCATCGCACAACTGTTTACACTGTTTACCATCGCACAACTGTATTTACTTTTTACAACCGCACAACTGTTTACCATCGCACAACTGTTTACCATCGCGCACAACTGTTTACCATCGCACAACTGTTCACCATTGCAAAACTGTTCACCATCGCACAACTGTTTACACTGTTTACCATCGCACAACTGTTCACCATCGCACAACTGTTTACACTGTTTACCCTCGCACAACTGTTTACACTGTTTACCATCGCACAACTGTTTACACTGTTTACCATCGCACAACTGTTTACACTGTTTACCATCGCACAACTGTTTACACTGTTTACCATCGCACAACTGTTTACACTGTTTACCACCGCACAACTGTTTACCATCGCACAACTGTTTACACTGTTTACCATCGCACAACTGTTTACCATCGCACAACTGTTTATATCATAATATCATTGCAAATCTCACCAAACCCCATTGGCATGGCCACATAATATCATTGGCAATGTCAGGGAACATCATTGGCATGGCCACATAATATCATTGGCAATCTCAGGGAACACCATTGGCATGGCCACATAATATCATTGGCAATGTCAGGGAACATCATTGGCATGGCCACATGATATCATTGGCAATGCCAGGGAACATCATTGGCATGGCCACATACTATCATTGGCAATGTTAGGGAACATCATTGGCATGGCCACATAATATCATTGGCAATGTCAGGGAATATCAGTGGTATGGCCACATAATATCATTGGCAATGTCAGGGAACACCATTGGCATGGCCACATAATATCATTGGCAATGTCAGGGAACATCATTGGATGGCCACATAATATCATTGGCAGTCTCAGGGAATAAAATTGGCCTGGCTACACAATATGATTGACAGGGTCGGGGAATACCATTGGCATGGCCACATAATATCATTGACAGGGTCAGGGAATATCATTGGCATGGCCACATAATACCATTGGCAGGGTCAGGGAATATCATTGTCATGGCCACATAATACCATTGGCAGGGTCAGGGAATATCATTTGCAGGGTCCGGGAACATAATTGGCGGTGTCAAAAAACATGATTGGCAGCGTCAGGGAATACCATTGACAGGGTCAGGCAATACCATTGGCAAGGTCAGAGAGTATCATTGGCAGGGTCAGGATATGTCATTGGCATGGTGAGAGATTATCATAGGCAGGGTCAGTGAGTACCATTGGCAGAATCAAGGAATACCATTGACATGGTGAGAGACTATCCTTGGCAGGGTCAGAAAATACCATTAGGAGGGTCAGGAAATACCATTGACATGGTCAGAGCATATCATTGACAGGGTTAGGGAATACCATTGGAGTACAACTGATCGGACAACTTAAGAGAGTTTATGTAAACAACGGAACAACAGGCAAGCAAGAGCTAAACTTTTTGCTCAAGGCCTTGATTTTAAAAAGGAGGCACGATCCTAGTTATTAGGTTATAACCTACAGATGAAACAATAACATCAGACTATAGATGATAGCCAATGCCCCAATGTCATTCTCCAATAACAAGATCAAAGGGATCGTAAAAGAGATCGGGGTCGTATCCAAATCTGAAACCCAATCGAAGAGGAATCGAGATCCCCAAATTGACTTACAGGATGGCTGTCAGTGGGAGGGGGGGGGGGGGTGAGATTTGCATGGATTGGGCTGCCAAAAGTTACTCCCATAAAACAAAAGCTGGAAATCGATCCGTTTAATGCCCCCCGCCCTATACTAGCAGGAGATGAAAGTGGAGGAATCGTGTTTCATAATATGCCAGACAAAATGGGCATAATAGGGGATATGACTGCCCAAAAGTTACGCAGAACACAGTCAATACTGCTGTCAATGCCGTGGATGTTGAAGAATACTATATTACAGACATATATCTGCAAACTACTTTTCAGTGTCTCCGGAGAAGAGAGATGCAGACACAAATAAGCAGGACCAAATAGAGAAGCCATCATCGGACACTCCAGGTGGAAAATGAGGTCTTGACGGTCCCAAGACCAAAGTCGACATTTGAAGAAAGAAAAAAAAAGGAGAAAAGCAACCCCAACAAATCACCAAAATGTGACAGGAGCAGAAGAAGGAGAAGGATGAAACGCAGGCTAACCTGGTAGCATTCCATGTCAGAGCCATGTCCTCAAGAGCAAGAGAAGCCCCTCATTGCCCATCGAATCATCAAGCAAACATAGGACAAACAGTAATGAGGGATCTTAACTTCCCTAGAATCTATACTTTAATGCCATTTTTTGGAATGTCATAGGACTAAGAAATATAATAATGAGGAAAACAATGATTTTAGACTTTTAAACAATGAACAACGTGATATAATAGCATTACAAGAAATGTACAGAAGATGAAAATATAGATATACCAGTTAGAGCAGCAGAAGGGGAGAGAAGTAGGACATTTTTAGAATGTGAACGGATGAGACTTAATTGTACTGTTTAGTAAAAGAATAGACTCAAGTAGAACCAAAACATCCACGAGTGTTTTTTTTTTTGGACGTGTAAATTAAATGATGAAAATATTGTCATTGTAATATTATAGTAATATAATATGCTCCACTCAGGCCAAACGAAAGATGAGATTTCTTTTAGAATGTGAGAAAACAGATAGCAAGTCAACACTTCCAATGATGACGCAAGTAACATTATTGTTTCGGGAGATTTTAGTTTACATTAGACAACAACACGGACATGGACATTAGAACAGGACGAAACCGTCGTATAGGAGATATGGAAGGGGATATGGAAAAGTAGCAAGCCCTTGTTAAAGAGTTGTTCCCCATAAATGTCTGCAGAGTTCAACATCACACGGCTAAAGAAAGTACGGGGTCAAGAAAGTCTCTCTGCACGACCAGAAAATGACAACTTAATATCTTTAATCACATAATGTATCGATTCTGACACCAAATGTCTGGGCATTTTGGATCACAGGGTGAATGAAATTTACACCATTTCCCTTATACCATCCTACTATAAGCTCAATACCTCACTTCTTAATGATGATTTGATTTGATTTGATTTACCCACATCCACAACATAGGTCATCTCGGGGTTTTTTCTGTAAGATTTTTAATTTTGCCTGGACTGTCCTGTAAACAGCCAAGGGATTTTTAACGTGCAGAGAGTGTTGTAATCTGTACATGGGACCTCCTTTGTGTCGTCTGTCTCCGATGGGAAGAGGTGTCGATCAATCTATCCGGACCAGGGGGTGGAGGGGGGGGAGGGGGTTAGATTTTGCTCGAAGAACCTCGAGAAAATGTTTCAATCATTTGCAGGGCTCGAACCCATTACTTTATGTACACTCATGTCTCGATCCTGTTTTTCATTGTACCCTTGCACACTCATGTCTCTGTTCCTATTTTTCATACACCCATACTCTTTTTATACACCCATGTCTGATTCCTGTTTTTCATTGTACCTTTGTACACTCATGTCTCACTCCTGTTTCTCATTGTACCCTTGAACACTCATGTCTCGCTCCTGTTTTTCATTGTACCTTGATATAATCATGTCTCTTTACTGTTTTTCATGTACACTCATGTCTCGGTCTTGTTTTTCATTGTACCCTTGTACAATCATGTCTCTTTCTGTTTTTCATTGTACCTTTATACACCCATGTCTCCCGGTCTCTGTTTTTCATTGTACCCTTGTACACCCATGTCTACCTTCTGTTTTTCATTGTACCCTTGTACACCCATGTCTCCCTTCTGTTTTTCATTGTACCCTTGTACACCCATGTCTACCTTCTGTTTTTCATTGTACCCTTGTACACCCATGTCTCCCTTCTGTTTTTCATTGTACCCTTGTACACCCATGTCTACCTTCTGCTCCTGTTTCTCATTGTACCCTTGTACACCCATGTCATTGTACCCTTGCACACTCATATGTCTACTGTTTTTCATTGTACCCTTGTACACTCATGTCTGCCTTCCTGTTTTTCATTATACCCTTGTACACTCATGTCTCATTCCTGTTTTCATTGTACCCTTGTACACTCATTGTCTCGTTCCTGTTTTCATTGTACCCTTGCACACTCATGTCGGTCTTCCTGTTTTCATTGTACCCTTGTACACTCAAATGTCTCGCTCCTGTTTCTCATTGTACCCTTGTACACTCATATGTCTCGCTCCTGTTTTTCATTGTACCCTTGTACACTCATGTCTCGCTCCTGTTTTTCATTGTACCCTTGTACACTCATGTCTCGCTCCTATTTTTCATTGTACCCTTGTCTCATGTCTCCTGTTTTTCATTGTACCCTTGTACACTTTTTCATTGTATGTCTCATGTCTCACTTCTGTTTTTCATTTGTAAACTCATGTCTCACTTCTCATTCACTTCTGTTTTTCACCCTTGTAAACTCACTCACTTCTGTTTTTCATTGTATGTAAACTCATGTCTCACCTGTTTTTCATTGTACTTGTAAACTTGTCTCACACTCATATGTCTCATGTCTCACCTGTTTTTCATTGTACTTGTAAACTCATGTCTCACTTCTGTTTTTCATTGTACCCTTGTACACTCATGTCTCGCTCTCTGTTTTCATTGTACCTTTGTACACTCATATGTCTCGCTCCTGTTTTCATTGTACCCTTGTACACTCATGTCTCGCTCCTGTTTTCATTGTACCCTTGTACACTCATGCTCCTGTTTTCATTGTACCCTTGTACACTCATGTCTCACTCCTGTTTTTCATTGTACCCTTGTACACTCATGTCTCGCTCCTGTTTTTCATTGTACCCTTGTACACTCATGTCTCGCTCCTGTTTTTCATTGTACCCTTGTACACTCATGTCTCACTCCTGTTTTTCATTGTACCCTTGTACACTCATGTCTCGCTCTGTTTTTCATTGTTTCCCTTCTGTTTTCATTGTACCTTTGTACACTCATGTCTCTGTTTTCATTGTTGTACACTCATGTCTCACTCCTTTTTCATTGTACCCTTTGTACACTCATGTCTCTGTTTTCTTCTGTACACTCATGTTTTTCATTGTACCCTTGTACACTCATGTCTCACTCCTGTTTTTCATTGTACCCTTGTAAACTCATGTCTCACTTCTCCTGTTTTTCATTGTACCCTTGTACACTCATGTCTCACTTCTGTTTTTCATTGTACCCTTGTACACTCATGTCTCACTTCTGTTTTTCATTGTACCCTTGTAAACACTGTTTTTCACCTTGTAAACTCATGTCTCACTTCTGTTTTTCATTGTACCCTTGTAAACTCATGTCTCACTCCTGTTTTTCATTGTACATTGTAAACTCATGTCTCACTCCTGTTTTCATTGTACCCTTGTACACTCATGTCTCGCTCCTGTTTTCATTGTACCTTTGTACACTCATGTCTCGCTCCTGTTTTCATTGTACCCTTGTACACTCATGTCTCGCTCCTGTTTTCATTGTACCTTTGTACACTCATGTCTCGCTCCTGTTTTCATTGTACCTTTGTACACTCATGTCTCGCTCCTGTTTTCATTGTACCTTTGTACACTCATGTCTCGCTCCTGTTTTCATTGTACCCTTTGCACACTCATGTCTCGCTCCTGTTTTCATTGTACCCTTGCACACTCATGTCTCGCTCCTGGTTTCATTGTACCCTTGCACACTCATATCTCGCTCCTGTTTTTCATTGTACCTTTGTACACTCATGTCTCGCTCCTGTTTCTCATTGTACCTTTGTACACTTACGTCTCGCTCCTGTTTTCATTGTACCCTTGTACACTCATGTCTCGCTCCTGTCTTCATTGTACCCTTGTACACTCATGTCTAGCTCCTCTTTCTCGTTGTACCCTTGTACACTCATGTCTCGCTCCTGTTTCTCATTGTACCTTTATACACTCATGTCTCGCTCCTGTTTTCATTGTACCTTTGTACACTCATGTCTCGCTCCTGTTTCTCAGTGTACCTTTGTACACTCATGTCTCGCTCCTGTTTTCATTGTACCTTTGTACACTCATGTCTCGCTCCTGTTTTCATTGTACCCTTGCACACTCATGTCTCGCTCCTGTTTTCATTGTACCTCTTGCACACTCATGTCTCTGCTCCTGGTTTCATTGTACCCTTGCACACTCATATCTCGCTCCTGTTTTCATTGTACCTTTGTACACTCATGTCTCGCTCCTGTTTTCATTGTACCCTTGTACACTCATGTCTCGCTCCTGTTTTCATTGTACCCTTGCACACTCATGTCTCGCTCCTGTTTTCATTGTACCCTTGTACACTCATGTCTCGCTCCTGTTTTTCATTGTACCTTTGTACACTCATGTCTCGCTCCTGTTTTCATTGTACCTTTGTACACTCATGTCTCGCTCCTGTTTCTCATTGTACGCTCGTACACTTATATCTCGCTCTCTTTTTTTTTTCCTTTTCTTTGTGTGTGTGTGTTACATTTTATTGAAATTTCATCAAAACATCAAGTGAAGGCCGTTTTGTTTTAGATATTCAAGTATTTAAGATGAAAATGGATACAATAATTCTTGAAAAATCATCAATGTATCATATCAAAGTCCACCTTGCTTTGAATGAATACATTCACAATTATGCAAATAAAGGGCAAACAGCAATGACATCTAAGTGAGGAATCAGCAATCAAACCATGGCAAATTGATAATTATCTGAGAATTACAAAACATTATTTAGAAAATGTTGACATGAAAAGGTATGCATATTATTGGCTATACAAGTCATGGGTTCCAGAACTTGTTTCGTCTCTGTCTTGCTTTCTATAGATCATAGATTCATTGTTTTGAAGATCAAGCTTTTAAGATGGGGTAGCAATGTCATAATATTGTGCATGTGGTCTCCATAGTCGCAATCCTCCATAATACAGATCGTCTGATCTTGCCATTTGAGCAGATGTCGTTGTCGCATTTTCGCATATAGGCTGTTGTATTCGTTGTTCTTGACGATGAAATTGCTTATCCTTTGATTGGTAACGCCATACTCATTAATGAGATCATCAGTCTCTGCAAGAATAATACGTGTCGTTTGAAATGTGTCTAACACGAGCTTTAATATGTCCTTGTTGCGATCTGGCTGTGTAATAATATGCCTTCCTGTGTCTTTCGTGATTTTGAAGGCCTGGACGCTTATTTTATCACAGTGAAGTTGCTTGACCATGTCAGCAAAGCATGTGTGATTACTGTTACCACCTTGTTGGTTTTCCATGGATGAGTTTTCCTCACTTGTGCGAGAGCTTTCTTTGTCATATTCGGTCTCACTGTCTGACGTGATAGATGTGTCAGAAATGTGTAGATCTATTTTCTTCTCGGTGTGTTTCATATATGTCGCTGTGTCGTTTAGGTTGTTTGATTCACTGATTGTATTTCCGACCATAGACGTGTCGTCAAGGGGCGATGTTACAGTTGACACGCTGAATAAATGGATTGCACTGTTGTTACTCTGGATTGAGTCCATATTGCTGCTGTTTGTTTGTTTGTTGAATGTCAGCCCTTCCATTTTCTTTGTGCACTCATGTCTTGCTCTTGTTATCCCTTGGGGTGAAGGTGTTGTAAACACAGAGTCAGAGGCAAAAGCTGTAAAAATGCGTTTTGAAATTGGCTATTCCTCTTCCATTAGTATTAAAGTAAGTAATGGCCCTTTAAATAGTCACCTCTCGGACAGAGCGCTAGTCCGACGCAGGTTTGAACCCCTGAGCTAGGGCTTGAACCCATTTATTCCTGGGTCGAGTGGGTAAATGAGTCTTACGTGTCTTTCCCGAATAACCATGACGTTGGATCTAGCATTATGTCAGGATTTGAACCCAGGAACTCATGATGGCAATTCCAATAAGCTAACCACTAGGCCACTGACGACGCTCTATAAGCATAATAAATATATAGTAAGCGTTATATACCAGCATAATAAATATATAGTAAGTGTTAAATACCAGCATAATATATACATAGTAATAAAAAACCAGCACAACAAATATATAGTAAGTGTTAAATACCAGCATGTTTAATATATAGTAAACGTTAAATACCAGCATAATAAATACATAGTAAGTGTTGAATACCAGCATAACAAATATATAGTAAGTGTTAAATACCAGCATAACAAATACATAGTAAGTGTTAAATACCAGTGTAATAAATACATAGTAAGTGTTAAATACCAGCATAATAACTATATAGTAAGTGTTAAATACCAGCATGATAAATACATAGTAAGTGTTACATACCAGCATAACAAATATATAGTAAGTGTTAAATACCAGCATAACAAATACATAGTAAGCGTTAAATATCAGTGTAATAAATACATAGTAAGCGTTAAATACCAGTGTAATAAATACATAGTAAGCGTTAAATACCAGTGTAAGAAATATATTGTAAGTGTTAAATACCAGCATAATAAATACATAGTAAGCGTTAAATACCAGTGTAATAAATACATTGTAAGTGTTAAATACCAGCGCGGCCAAATGCTAGACTTCATGAGCAAAGCTATCGTTGCCAACTGGTTGTTAATGGACTTTCGACCCCATGATGAAAAAGACAAGACTCGTCGTCACCATTTTGGTCTCATCCGCCTACCATGTTTAGATTAAGACACACTGCCATGGGACAAACGTATCTTTATCACAAAGGGCGTTGAGTTACAGAAAAACAACGAACCCCTGTCTGGCACCTTCCTCAAGGTAAACGACGCGAGATCAATCGATCCGTCGTATTGTCTTCTACACCAAAAGCTTCCGGTTTTCTCCTTTCCGCACCGGATAGACGGCTCATAGACGGATTGGACGTGGAATGTGATCCACCCACTTTCACACAGGTTACTGGCTTCTTGGGTATTGCCAGAGGTCTTTGGGGGTCAAGTAGGGCAACGAAATGTCTATTTCTAGAGGCAGTCTTATGCACGTATCGCATTGACTTGTGGTAGACGAAGGGCTGTAACCCCGAAATCAAAGATCTAGGGTCTATCACAGAATAAGTAAATGAATGTTTTTCCAAGCCGAAAATAGCAAATGCGAGATCCTCCTAAATATTTACAAGCGAAAAAGAAGTGTTTGTCCGACTTTTTGATAATTTCCTGTGTTACCAAGGGCTGTTATGATGAATGCCGTATAAAAATGGATAAGATCACACTGCAAAGGAGAATCTGTTTTCCTTGAGCAGACAATGTGTCGGAAAATTGAATACTTGGGAGCTTGCTTTGCCTGAGTTCATAACGACTAAAGGTCATTGGAATGCCTGCAGCTAGCACCACGGAAGCCATGCAACTCATTAACTGCTAGATTGTGTTGGGAGAATAAGTAGACGAGAATACAAAGAAGACACTATAGTAGAATCATTTCATAAATTTAAAACAAGTGTGCCACCCGAGCAGGCATCGAAGGGTGTCACGCCTGGCATTCCAATTTCATATGAGAAAGGAATGTAGATTACCACCGAGCTTATGCTGAATGCAGCAGGAATCACACTTGTTGTTCAAGTAGCCAAATGGTAGTGTTGTGAGCTTGTAATCTCGACGACATTGGTTCAAACCCCACGGCTGGCTCAGGTGGGGTTTGTTTTCTCTTCACAACGTTGTATTCTTAGGAAAGGTATTTTAATTTGCTCTCCTCACTTGCCTCAGGTGGTGTGAATGAGTACCCAGTCATAGGTAGAGAAATATCCTGTCAGAGTGTGAGTTCAAAAGGCCTAACAAACTGCTGTCCTGCATGCTCCCATTGGAGTTGAGAAGGACTTGGAATGAAATGGGGGGGGGGCTGGGGGATAAATGATGTACAATTCAATTGGTAGGTCTGCATGCGTGCGGGGCTAGGGTCTATAAATCCATCGTTTTTCTTTTCTTTAACTATTCTTTAATGACATAGAAAAACATCTTAAATGCATCGTTTTTCTTTCTTTAGCTATTCTTTAATGACTTAGGAAACATCATAAATCCATCGTTTTTCTTTCTTTAACTATTCTTTAATAACATAGAAACACATCATAAATCCATCGTTTTTCTTTCTTTAACTATTCTTTAATAACATATAAAACAATAAATCCATCGTTTTTTTTCTTTAGCTATTTTTTTTAACTTAAATCTTTACTATTCTTTAACATAGAAAACATCTTTAAATCCATCGTTTTTCTTTCTTTAACTATTCTTTAATAACATAACATCTTAAATCCAAACATCATAAATCCATCGTTTTTCTTTCTTTAACTATTCTTTAATAACATAGAAAACATCATAAATCCATCGTTTTTCTTTAATTCTTTAAACATAGAAAACATCATAAATCCATCGTTTTTCTTTCTTTAACTATTCTTTAATAACATAGAAAACATCATAAATCCATCGTTTTTCTTTCTTTAAATTCTTTAATAACATAGAAAACATTTAAATCCATCGTTTTTCTTTCTTTAACTATTCTTTAATAACATAGAAAAACATCATAAATCCATCGTTTTTCTTTCTTTAACTATTCTTTAATAACATAGAAAACATCATAAATCCATCGTTTTTCTTTCTTTAACTATTCTTTAATAACATAGAAAACATCATAAATCCATCGTTTTTCTTTCTTTAACTATTCTTTAATAACATAGAAAAACATCAAAACATCATAAATCCATCATAAATCCATCGTTTTTCTTTCTTTAACTATTCTTTAATAACATAGAAAACATCATAAATCCATCGTTTTTTTTTTTCTTCTTTAATAACATAGAAAACATCATAAATCCATCGTTTTTTTTCTTTAATATTCTTTAATAACATAGAAAAACATCATAAATCCATCGTTTTTCTTTCTTTAACTATTCTTTAATAACATAGAAAACATAAATCCATCGTTTTTCTTTCTTGAACTATTCTTTAATATCATAGAAAACATCATAAATCCATCGTTTTTCTTTCTTTAACTATTCTTTAATAACATAGAAAACATCATAAATCCATCGTTTTTCTTTTTTTAACTATTCTTTAATAACATAGAAAAACATAAATCCATCGTTTTTCTTCCTTTAACTTTTCTTTAATAACAGAGAAAACATCATAAAGCCATCGTTTTTTTCTTTCTTTAACTATTCTTTAATAACATAGAAAACA
>JAXRKP010001439.1:90000-105000 GCA_037039925.1 Doris montereyensis
TTTCTTAATTCGTTCCTGTTTCAATAATTGCATACTGCTTTCATCGCAAATTGCTTGAACATTGATATAATGTCAAGATGAAAAATTAACTACATGTACTTATATTCACTTCTTTTTTTTGGGGGGGGATGGGAGAGGGGGCGCATTGATTTTGAGATATTAAAAAAAAACTATCTAACAACTTTTACTTCTTTAACTTAAATCTAATTTGGAAGGAAACGCTGCATCGCGTGATTTTAATATTTAGTTATTTTTTTTATTAACTTAAGTGGCGTCGGTGGCGAGCGGTTAGGCTGCCGGACTGTGGATCATGAGGTCCCGAGTTCGAATCCTAGCAAAGCCAAGTCTGACGTTGTGTTCCTTGGGAAAGACCCTTAACACGCATTTCCCCACTCTACCTAGGTGCAAATGGATACAAGCATTAGCTTGGGAGTAAAAACCTGCGTCAGACTAGTGTCTTGGCCAGGTGGTCATTATTGTCACCTGTTCCGCTTCACGCTATAGAAACCGGGATAGGCTCCGGCTCTATAGGTCTTAAGGGCCTTGCAGGAACTTTACTCAGTAACTTAACCAAAGTAAAAATACTTTTCTAGGCACACCGCAAAACGTCGTAAATTGCCATTACTTTCCACACCGACTTTACTTTCGTCGAGTCTAAATTATAGACCTAGCTATCCAGTTTGCTGCGCTGGGTCGACAGGAGGGCCAGAAAACTTGCCCGGACTAGCGGTCGAACTCCGGCTTCCTGGATAATAGTCAGACTGTCTAACGACTGAGCTACCAACGCCTCTAAAACGAAGCAACGTGGGGAAACAAATGATTCTTCTTTTCCGCTTCTTACCTGTGCTTTACTGTTAGATACCGGTATTGTATTTAACCATGGCTTAGCGCTGGTACACTCATGAACTTAAAGATCTGAATTTGGCACAATATGGAAGATGTCACTCAAGGTCGGCCGGGAGAGCGGGGGAGGGGGGAATTTGACACGATATGGAAGATTTCACCCAAGGTCGGCCGGGGAAAGGGGAGGGAAATTTGACACAATATCGAAGATGTCACCCAAGGTCGGCCGGGGGAAAGGGGACGGAAATTTGATACAATATCGAATTTGTCATCCGGGAGGAGAGAGGGGAGAGGGGGGTGTGATTTAGCACAAATTGGTTGATGACGACGTCGTAATGTCACAAAAATCGAGCAAAGACGTTTATACCAAGTGAATAATATTTAATCATGTTCTATAACTCAAATATCTGCCATCCATACTTAAGCTGTTACCACAGAGTTGTCTGTCCCATGATTATCAATCAATGAAACTATTCACATAGCATCACAAATTACAGAATATTCTCGACACGGATTAAAAAATTAAATATTTGCAAACGTTCGTAGGAAAAAGCGCGAGAGATTTTACAATTACACATGCGTCATTATAGTTTGACATTTTCTTTCTGTCTTTTGCGATTCTTAATTATTGAAAAGTAATAGTTACTAACATGCCTAACTATATTGAGTTCAGCAACCCTGTCAAATCATCCTGCTTGTACCGTTATAAATGAAACAGGTTTTTAATTTTAACTCAGGGAAAATTGGTCGATCTTCTAATCAATGTTGTTTGAAACATGAACGCTCTACATGTTCCGTCTCACTCCGCTGCTTATTAAACTGAAATTGTCTTCCGAGATGATTACTGTTTTCGGTCAGATGCTGTTTAGTTACGTGTTAATCTTAACTTTCGCTTTCAGACGACGAATGTCATAGTTATTTTGTCTTTGTTTATCTTCGGTCAGTAAATAGTAAAAATCCATTTCAGATGAACGCTTCATCTTAATTAAATTTCATTTTATTTTTTGGCCTGCCATTAAAGCTTATTAAATAGTGAGTCGAATGGTAAGAGGTGAGCGTAGGAGTCGAGTCCTCATCTTTCTTGGCATGCGGTATATAATGTGGTAGTTTACCATCGCACAACTGTTTACCATCGCACAACTGTTTACACTGTTTACCATCGCACTACTGTTTACCATCGCACAACTGTTTACACTGTTTACCATCGCACAACTGTTTACACTGTTTACCATCGCACAACTGTTTACCATCGCACAACTGTTTACCACTGCACAACTGTTTACCATCGCACAACTGTTTACACTGTTTACCAACAACTGTTTACACTGTTTACCATCGCACAACTATTTACACTGTTTACCATCGCACAACTGTTTACACTGTTTACCATCGCACAACTGTTTACACTGTTTACCATCGCACAACTGTTTACCATACACTACTTTACCATCGCAAAACTATTTACACTGTTTACCATCGCACAACTGTTTACACATTTTACCACCGCACAACTGTTACCATCGCACAACTGTTTACACTGTTTACCATACAACTGTTTACCATCGCACAACTGTTTACACTGTTTACCATCGCAAAACTGTTTACCTGTTTACCATCATACAACAACTGTTTACATCTGCACAACTGTTTACCATCGCACAACTGTTTACCATCGCACAACTGTTTACACTGTTTACCATCGCACAACTGTTTACACTGTTTACCATACCATCGCACAACTGTTTACACTGTTTACCATCGCACAACTGTTTACCATCGCACACTGTTTATACTTTTATCACTGCACAACTGTTTACCATCGCACAACTGTTTACACTGTTTACCATCGCACGACTTTTAACTGTTTACCATCGCACAACTGTTTACACTGTTTACCATCGCACAACTGTTTACCATCGCAACTGTTTAACTGTTTACCATCGCACAACTGTTTACACTGTTTACCATCGCACAACTGTTTACACCGTTTACCATCGCACAACTGTTTATACTTTTACCATCGCGCACAACTGTTTACCATCGCACAACTGTTTCACCATTTCAAAACTGTTTACAATGGCACAACTGTTTACCATCACACAACTGTTAACACTGTTTACCATCGCACAACTGTTTACACTGTTTACCATCGCACAACTGTTTGTATTTACATCGCACAACTGTTTAACTGTTTACCATCGCACAACTGTTTACCATCGTGCACAACTGTTTACCATCGCACAACTGTTCACCATTGCAAAACTGTTCACCATCGCACAACTGTTTACACTGTTTACCATCGCACAACTGTTCACCATCGCACAACTGTTTACATCTGAACATCATTACCATCGCACAACTATTTACAACTGTTTACCATCGCACAACTGTTTACACTGTTTACCATCGCACAACTGTTCAGGGAACATCATTACCATCGCACAACTATTTACACTGTTTACCATCGCACAACTATTTACAATGTTTACATCACCGCACAACTGTTTACCATCGCACAACATCATTGGCACTGTTTATCATCGCACAACTGTTTACCATCGCATAAATCTGTTTATATCATGGCCACATAATCATTGCAAATCTCACCAAACATCATTGGCATGGCCACATAATATCATTGGCAATGTCAGGGAACATCATTGGCATGGCCACATACTATCATTGGCAATGTTAGGGAACATCATTGGCATGGCCACATAATATCATTGGCAATCTCAGGGAACATCATTGGCATGGCCACATGATATCATTGGCAATGCCAGGGAACATCATTGGCATGGCCACATAATATCATTGGCAATGTTAGGGAACATCATTGGCATGGCCACATAATATCATTGGCAATGTCAGGGAACATCATTGGCATGGCCACATACTATCATTGGCAATGTTCAGGGAACACCATTGGCATGGCCACATAATATCATTGGCAATGTCAGGGAACATCATTGGATGGCCACATAATATCATTGGCAGTCTCAGGGAATAAAATTGGCCTGGCTACACAATATGATTGACAGGGTCGGGGAATAACATTGGCATGGCCACATAATATCATTGACAGGGTCAGGGAATATCATTGGCATGGCCACATAATACCATTGGCAGGGTCAGCGAATATCATTGTCATGGCCACATAATACCATTGGCAGGGTCAGGGAATATCATTTGCAGGGTCCGGGAACATAATTGGCGGTGTCAAAAAACATGATTGGCAGCGTCAGGGAATACCATTGACAGGGTCAGGCAATACCATTGGCAAGGTCAGAGAGTATCATTGGCAGGGTCAGGATATGTCATTGGCATGGTGAGAGATTATCATAGGCAGGGTCAGTGAGTACCATTGGCAGAATCAAGGAATACCATTGACATGGTGAGAGACTATCCTTGGCAGGGTCAGAAAATACCATTAGGAGGGTCAGGAAATACCATTGACATGGTCAGAGCATATCATTGACAGGGTTAGGGAATACCATTGGAGTACAACTGATCGGACAACTTAAGAGAGTTTATGTAAACAACGGAACAACAGGCAAGCAAGAGCTAAACTTTTTGCTCAAGGCCTTGATTTTAAAAAGGAGGCACGATCCTAGTTATTAGGTTATAACCTACAGATGAAACAATAACATCAGACTATAGATGATAGCCAATGCCCCAATGTCATTCTCCAATAACAAGATCAAAGGGATCGTAAAAGAGATCGGGGTCGTATCCAAATCTGAAACCCAATCGAAGAGGAATCGAGATCCCCAAATTGACTTACAGGATGGCTGTCAGTGGGAGAGGGGGTGAGATTTGCATGGATTGGGCTGCCAAAAGTTACTCCCATAAAACAAAAGCTGGAAATCGATCCGTTTAATGCCCCCGCCCTATACTAGCAGGAGATGAAAGTGGAGGAATCGTGTTTCATAATATGCCAGACAAAATGGGCATAATAGGGGATATGACTGCCCAAAAGTTACGCAGAACACAGTCAATACTGCTGTCAATGCCGTGGATGTTGAAGAATACTATATTACAGACATATATCTGCAAACTACTTTTCAGTGTCTCCGGAGAAGAGAGATGCAGACACAAATAAGCAGGACCAAATAGAGAAGCCATCATCGGACACTCCAGGTGGAAAATGAGGTCTTGACGGTCCCAAGACCAAAGTCGACATTTGAAGAAAGAAAAAAAAAAGGAGAAAAGCAACCCCAACAAATCACCAAAATGTGACAGGAGCAGAAGAAGGAGAAGGATGAAACGCAGGCTAACCTGGTAGCATTCCATGTCAGAGCCATGTCCTCAAGAGCAAGAGAAGCCCCTCATTGCCCATCGAATCATCAAGCAAACATAGGACAAACAGTAATGAGGATCTTAACTTCCCTAGAATCTATACTTTAATGCCATTTTTTGGAATGTCATAGGACTAAGAAATATAATAATGAGGAAAACAATGATTTTAGACTTTTAAACAATGAACAACGTGATATAATAGCATTACAAGAAATGTACAGAAGATGAAAATATAGATATACCAGTTAGAGCAGCAGAAGGGGAGAGAAGTAGGACATTTTTAGAATGTGAACGGATGAGACTTAATTGTACTGTTTAGTAAAAGAATAGACTCAAATAGAACCAAAACATCCACGAGGTTTTTTTTTTGGACGTGTAAATTAAATGATGAAAATATTGTCATTGTAATATTATAGTAATATAATATGCTCCACTCAGGCCAAACGAAAGATGAGATTTCTCTTTTAGAATGTGAGAAAACAGATAGCAAGTCAACACTTCCAATGTTAGTAACATTATTGTTTCGGGAGATTTTAGTTTACATTAGACAACAACACGGACATGGACATTAGAACAGGACGAAACCGTCGTATAGGGGATATGGAAGGGGATATGGAAAAGTAGCAAGCCCTTGTTAAAGAGTTGTTCCCCATAAATGTCTGCAGAGTTCAACATCACACGGCTAAAGAAAGTACGGGGTCAAGAAAGTCTCTCTGCACGACAAGAAAATGACAACTTAATATCTTTAATCACATAATGTATCGATTCTGACACCAAATGTCTGGGCATTTTGGATCACAGGGTGAATGAAATTTACACCATTTCCCTTATACCATCCTACTATAAGCTCAATACCTCACTTCTTAATGATGATTTGATTTGATTTGATTTACCCACATCCACAACATAGGTCATCTCGGGGTTTTTTCTGTAAGATTTTTAATTTTGCCTGGACTGTCCTGTAAACAGCCAAGGGATTTTTAACGTGCAGAGAGTGTTGTAATCTGTACATGGGACCTCCTTTGTGTCGTCTGTCTCCGATGGGAAGAGGTGTCGATCAATCTATCCGGACCAGGGGGTGGGAGGGGGGGGGTTAGATTTTGCTCGAAGAACCTCGAGAAAATGTTTCAATCATTTGCAGGGCTCGAACCCATTACTTTATGTACACTCATGTCTCGATCCTGTTTTTCATTGTACCCTTGCACACTCATGTCTCGTTTCTATTTTTCATTGTACCTTTATACACCCATGTCTGATTCCTCTTTTTCATTGTACCTTTGTACACTACACTCCTGTTTTTCATTGTACCCTTGTCTCATGTCTCTCTGTTTCTCATTGTACCCTTGAACACTCATGTCTCGCTCCTGTTTTTCATTGTACCTTGATATAATCATGTCTCTTTACTGTTTTTTCATTGTACCTTTGTACACTCATGTCTCTTTGTACACTTGTTTGTTTTTCATTATACCCTTGTACACCCATGTCTCCCTTCTGTTTTTCATTGTACCCTTATACACCCATGTCTCCCTTCTGTTTTTCATTGTACCCTTGTACACCCATGTCTACCTTCTGTTTTTCATTGTACCCTTTGTACACCCATGTCTACCTTCTGTTTTTCATTGTACCCTTGTACACCCATGTCTACCTTCTGTTTTTCATTGTACCCTTGTACACCCATGTCTCCCTTCTGTTTTTCATTGTACCCTTGTACACCCATGTCTCCTTCTGTTTTTCATTGTACCCTTGTACACCCATGTCTCCCTTCTGTTTTTCATTGTACCTTGTACACTCAGGTCGCATTCCTGTTTCTCATTGTACCCTTGTACACTCATATGTCTCTGCTCCTGTTTCTCATTATACCCTTGTACACTCATATGTCTCTGGTCCTATTTTTTCATTGTACCCTTGTACACACTCATATGTCTCGTTCCTGTTTTCATTGTACCCTTGTACACTCATATGTCTCGCTCCTCTTTTTCATTATACCTTGTAAACTTGTACACTCATATGTCTCATGTTCACCTGTTTTTCATTGTACCCTTGCAAACTCATATGTCTCGTTCCTGTTTTCATTGTATGTCTCCTTGCACACTCATATGTCTCCTTCCTGTTTTCATTGTACTCCTTTTGTTTTTCACACTCAAATGTCTCGCTCCTGTTTTTCATTGTACCCTTGTACACTCATATGTCTCGCTCCTATTTTTCATTGTACCCTTGTACACTCATGTACCTTTGTACACTCTGTATCACTTCTTTTCATTGTACCCTTGTACACTCATGTCTCGCTCCTGTTTTTCATTGTACCCTTGTACACTCATGTCTCGCTCCCTCTTTTTCATTGTACCCTTGTACACTCATGTCTCACTCCTGTTTTTCATTGTACCCTTGTAAACTCATGTCTCACTTCTGTTTTTCATTGTACCCTTGTAAACTCATGTCTCACTTCACTTGTAAACTCATGTCTCACTTCTGTTTTTCATTGTACCCTAGTAAACTCATGTCTCACTTCTGTTTTTCATTGTACCCTTGTAAACTCATGTCTCACTTCTGTTTTTCATTGTACCCTTGTACACTCATGTATCACTTCTGTTTTTCATTGTACCCTTGTACACTCATGTCTCATTCCTGTTTCTCATTATACTTTTGCTCATATGTCTGTTTCTCATTGTACCTTTGCACACTCATATGTCTCGCTCCTGTTTTTCATTGTACCCTTGTACACTCATGTCTCGCTCCTGTTTTCATTGTACCCTTGTACACTCATGTCTCGCTCCTGTTTCTCATTGTACCTTTGTACACTTATGTCTCTTGAACCAGGCTCCTGTTTTCATTGTACACTCATGTCTCGCTCCTGTTTTCATTGTACCTTTGTACACTCATGTCTCGCTCCTTTTTTCATTGTACCCTTGTACACTCATGTCTCGCTCCTGTTTTCATTGTACCCTTGTACACTCACACTCACCTGTTTTCATTGTACCTAGTAAACTTGCACACTCATGTCTCATGCTCCTGTTTTTCATTGTACCCTTTGTAAACTTGTACCCTTTTTTTGTACACTCATGTCTCGCTCCCTGTTTCTCATTGTACCTTTGTACACTTACGTCTCGCTCCTGTTTTCATTGTACCCTTGTACACTCATGTCTCGCTCCTGTTTTCATTGTACCCTTGTACACTCATGTCTCAGCTCCTCTGTTCACTTCTGTTTTTTCATTGTACCTTTGTACACTCATGTCTCGCTCCTGTTTTTCATTGTACCTTTATACACTCATGTCTCGCTCCTGTTTTCATTGTACCTTTGTACACATGTCTCTCTGTTTTCATTCCTTGTTTCTCACCTTTGTACACTCATGTCTCGCTCCTGTTTTCATTGTACCTTTGTACACTCATGTCTCGCTCCTGTTTTCATTGTACCCTTGCACACTCATGTCTCGCTCCTGTTTTCATTGTACCTTGCACACTCATGTCTCGCTCCTGTTTTCATTGTACCTTTTGTACACTCATGTCTCGCTCCTGTTTTCATTGTACCTTTGTACACTCATGTCTCGCTCCTGTTTTCATTGTACCCTTGTACACTCATGTCTCGCTCCTGTTTTCATTGTACCCTTGCACACTCATGTCTCGCTCCTGTTTTCATTGTACCCTTGTACACTCATGTCTCGCTCCTGTTTTTCATTGTACCTTTGTACACTCATGTCTCGCTCCTGTTTTCATTGTACCTTTGTACACTCATGTCTCGCTCCTGTTTCTCATTGTACGCTCGTACACTTATATCTCTGTTTCTCTTTTTTTTTTCCTTTTCTTTCTTGTGTGTGTGTTACATTTTATTGAAATTTCATCAAAACATGAAGTGAAGGCCGTTTTGTTTTAGATATTCAAGTATTTAAGATGAAAATGGATACAATAATTCTTGAAAAATCATCAATGTATCATATCAAAGTCCACCTTGCTTTGAATGAATACATTCACAATTATGCAAATAAAGGGCAAACAGCAATGACATCTAAGTGAGGAATCAGCAATCAAACCATGGCAAATTGATAATTATCTGAGAATTACAAAACATTATTTAGAAAATGTTAACATGAAAAGGTATGCATATTATTGGCTATACAAGTCATGGGTTCCAGAACTTGTTTCATCTCTGTCTTGCTTTCTATAGATCATAGATTCATTGTTTTGAAGATCAAGCTTTTAAGATGGGGTAGCAATGTCATAATATTGTGCATGTGGTCTCCATAGTCGCAATCCTCCATAATACAGATCGTCTGATCTTGCCATTTGAGCAGATGTCGTTGTCGCATTTTCGCATATAGGCTGTTGTATTCGTTGTTCTTGACGATGAAATTGCTTATCCTTTGATTGGTAACGCCATACTCATTAATGAGATCATCAGTCTCTGCAAGAATAATACGTGTCGTTTGAAATGTGTCTAACACGAGCTTTAATATGTCCTTGTTGCGATCTGGCTGTGTAATAATAGTAATATGCCTTCCTGTGTCTTTCGTGATTTTGAAGCCCTGGACGCTTATTTTATCACAGTGAAGTTGCTTGACCATGTCAGCAAAGCATGTGTGATTACTGTTACCACCTTGTTGGTTTTCCATGGATGAGTTTTCCTCACTTGTGCGAGAGCTTTCTTTGTCATATTCGGTCTCACTGTCTGACGTGATAGATGTGTCAGAAATGTGTAGATCTATTTTCTTCTCGGTGTGTTTCATATATGTCGCTGTGTCGTTTAGGTTGTTTGATTCACTGATTGTATTTCCGACCATAGACGTGTCGTCAAGGGGCGATGTTACAGTTGACACGCTGAATAAATGGATTGCACTGTTGTTACTCTGGATTGAGTCCATATTGCTGCTGTTTGTTTGTTTGTTGAATGTCAGCCCTTCCATTTTCTTTGTGCACTCATGTCTTGCTCTTGTTATCCCTTGGGGTGAAGGTGTTGTAAACACAGAGTCAGAGAGCAAAAGCTGTAAAAATGCGTTTTGAAATTGGCTATTCCTCTTCTATTAGTATTAAAGTAAGTAATGGCCCTTTAAATAGTCACCTCTCGGACAGAGCGCTAGTCCGACGCAGGTTTGAACCCCTGAGCTAGGGCTTGAACCCATTTATTCCTGGGTCGAGTGGGAAAATGAGTCTTACGTGTCTTTCCCGAATAACCATGACGTTGGATCTAGCATTATGTCAGGATTTGAACCCAGGAACTCATGATGGCAATTCCAATAAGCTAACCACTAGGCCACTGACGACGCTCTATAAGCATAATAAATATATAGTAAGCGTTATATACCAGCATAATAAATATATAGTAAGTGTTAAATACCAGCATAATATATACATAGTAAGTGTAAAAATCCAGACAACAAATATATAGTAAGTGTTAAATACCAGCATGTTTAATATATAGTAAACGTTAAATAAGCATAATAAATACATAGTAAGTGTTGAATACCAGCATAACAAATATATGTAAATACCAGTGTAATAAATACATAGTAAGTGTTAAATACAAATAAATATAGTAAGTGTTAAATACCAGCATAATAAATACATAGTAAGTGTTAAATACCAGTGTAATAAATACATAGTAAGTGTAAGTGTTAAATACCAGCATAATAAATATATAGTAAGTGTTAAATACCAGCATGATAAATACATAGTAAGTGTTACATACCAGCATAACAAATATATAGTAAGTGTTAAATACCAGCATAACAAATACATAGTAAGCGTTAAATACCAGCATAATAAATATATAGTAAGCGTTAAATACCAGTGTAATAAATACATAGTAAGCGTTAGATACCAGTGTAAGGAAATATATTGTAAGTGTTAAATACCAGCATAATAAATACATAGTAAGTGTTAAATACCAGTGTAATAAATACATTGTAAGTGTTAAATACCAGCGCGGCCAAATGCTAGACTTCATGAGCAAAGCTATCGTTACAACTGGTTGTTAATGGACTTTCGACCCCATGATGAAAAAGACAAGACTCGTCGTCACCATTTTGGTCTCATCCGCCTACCATGTTTAGATTAAGACACACTGCCATGGGACAAACGTATCTTTATCACAAAGGGCTTTGAGTTACAGAAAAACAACGAACCCCTGTCTGGCACCTTCCTCAAGGTAAACGACGCGAGATCAATCGATCCGTCGTATTGTCTTCTACACCAAAAGCTTCCGGTTTTCTCCTTTCCGCACCGGATAGACGGCTCATAGACGGATTGGACGTGGAATATGATCCACCCACTTTCACACAGGTTACTGGCTTCTTGGGTATTGCCAGAGGTCTTTGGGGTCAAGTAGGGCAACGAAATGTCTATTTCTAGAGGCAGTCTTATGCACGTATCGCATTGAGTTGTGGTAGACGAAGGGCTGTAACCCCGAAATCAAAGATCTAGGGTCTATCACAGAATAAGTAAATGAATGTTTTTCCAAGCCGAAAATAGCAAATGCGAGATCCTCCTAAATATTTACAAGCGAAAAGAAGTGTTTGTCCGACTTTTTGATAATTTCCTGTGTTACCAAGGGCTGTTATGATGAATGCCGTATAAAAATGGATAAGATCACACTGCAAAAGGAGAATCTGTTTTCCTTGAGCAGACAATGTGTCGGAAAATTGAATACTTGGGAGCTTGCTTTGCCTGAGTTCATAACGACTAAAGGTCATTGGAATGCCTGCAGCTAGCACCACGGAAGCCATGCAACTCATTAACTGCTAGATTGTGTTGGGAGAATAAGTAGACGAGAATACAAAGAAGACACTATAGTAGAATCATTTCATAAATTTAAAACAAGTGTGCCACCCGAGCAGGCATCGAAGGGTGTCACGCCTGGCATTCCAATTTCATATGAGAAAGGAATGTAGATTACCACCGAGCTTATGTTGAATGCAGCAGGAATCACACTTGTTGTTCAAGTAGCCAAATGGTAGTGTTGTGAGCTTGTAATCTCGACGACGCTGGTTCAAACCCCACGGTTGGCTCAGGTGGGGTTTGTTTTCTCTTCACAACGTTGTATTCTTAGGAAAGGTATTTTAATTTGCTCTCTCACTTGCCTCAGGTGGTGTGAATGAGTACCTAGTCATAGGTAGAGAAATATCCTGTCAGAGTGTGAGTTCAAAAGGCCTAACAAACTGCTGTCCTGCATGCTCCCATTGGAGTTGAGAAGGACTTGGAATGAAATGGGGGCTGGGGGATAAATGATGTACAATTCAATTGGTAGGTCTGCATGCGTGCGGGGCTAGGGTCTATCAATCCATCGTTTTCTTTCTTTAACTATTCTTTAATGACATAGAAAAACATCTTAAATACATCGTTTTTCTTTCTTTAGCTATTCTTTAATGACTTAGGAAACATCATAAATCCATCGTTTTCTTTCTTTAACTATTCTTTAATGACATAGAAAAACATCTTAAATCCATCGTTTTCTTTCTTTAACTATTCTTTGACATATAAAACTTTAATCATAAATCTTAAATGCATCGTTTTTCTTTCTTTAACTATTCTTTAATTCATTTAATAAACATCGTTTTTCTTTCTTTAACTATTCTTTAATAAATCATCTTAAATCATTTTTCTTTCTTTAACTATTCTTTAATGACATAGAAAACATCTTAAATCCATCGTTTTTCTTTCTTTAACTATAGAAAAACATCTTAAATCATCGTTTTTCTTTCTTTAACTATTCTTTAATGACATAGAAAAACATCTTAAATGCATCGTTTTTCTTTTTTAACTATTCTTTAATGACATAGAAAACATCTTAAATGCATCGTTTTTCTTTCTTTAATATTCTTTAATGAAACATCATAAATCCATCGTTTTTCTTTCTTTAACTATTCTTTAATAACATAGAAAATTCATGACATAGAAAAACATCCATCGTTTTTCTATTCTTTAATTCATTTATGCACTATTCTTTAACTATAACATAGAAAAACATCATAAATCCATCGTTTTTCTTTCTTTAACTATTCTTTAATAACTTAGAAAACATCATAAATCCATCGTTTTTCTTTTCTTTAACTATTCTTTAATAACATAGAAAACATCATAAATCCATCGTTTTTTTTCTTTAACTATTCTTTAATAACATAGAAAACATCATAAATCCATCGTTTTTCTTTCTTTAACTATTCTTTAATAACATAGAAAACATAAATCCATCGTTTTTCTTTCTTTAACTATTCTTTAATAAATCCATCGTTTTTTTTTCTTTAACTATTCTTTAATAACATAGAAAACATCAGAAAACATCTTTCTTTAATAAATAGAAAACATCATAAATCCATCGTTTTTTCTTTCTATTCTTTAATAACATAGAAAAACATCATAAATCCATTTTTTCTTTTTTAACTATATAGAAACATAGATCCAAACATTCTTTAATAAATCCATCGTTTTTCTTTCTTTAACTATTCTTTAATAACATAGAAAAACATCATAAATCCATCGTTTTTCTTTTTTTAACTATTCTTTAATAACTTCCATCAATAACTTTAGAAAACATCATAAATCCATCGTTTTTCTTTCTTTAACTATTCTTTAATAACATAGAAAACATCATAAATCCAACGTTTTTTTCTTTTCTTTAAATAAAAACATCATAAATCCATCGTTTTCTTTTTCTTTTCTTTAATAATTATAAAAACATCATGAATCCATCGTTTTTCTTTCTTTAACTATTCTTTAATAACATAGAAAAACATTTTAAATCCATCGTTTTTCTTTCTTTAACTATTCTTTAATAACATAGAAAACACTGTAAAACCATCAATGTCGATAAATAAACTCAAAGATTTAAATGTAAACATTGCTATCACAAACTGGATTGACGATTTTCTTTTAACTAAGCGCATCCAATGCGTAGAAATTGATAAAGTCCATCTTCATTGAGAACAACGAACATCATACTCTTTGTAATCTTTTTAAAAAACGCTCTTAGAGACATCAGACAAGACCGACAAAATAGCACTGATGATTTTGAACTTACATACGCAGGAATAAATTCCTTAATTTTGAGTGTAGAAATCTATAATTAAACATGTCATATATTACTCCAGTGGTGTACACAAATTTGCCTTCAAATATATTCAAGATAGTTGACAATTTTTTATTGAGATTTTTCAAATCCGTAAGCATCAGAACCAAGCGTTGTATTGAAGTAATGTTTGGAAGACATATGCCATAAGACATCATCAGAGATATCGTATAATAGAATTTTTATAGATATCTTGAAATGTTTTTTGAAAAACCTGAAATTGAAAAACAAACCCAACCCATTAATGTGAAGAAGGGTGAAATGCTATTTAAATGTTCATACGTATTTACAACGATAACATATAAAACATTATAGAAAAAACAGAAATCATATTCTAGCCCAACAATGAACATTGCATTCGATTAAAAAACTTAAACCCCAACCAACGATATGTCTAACCATTCATCTAATCTATATTTCTACAATCTATCTATCTACCTACCTATATAACGATATGATATTTTCTAACCATCTATATATAATCTATACTATATATCTATCTAGTCTTCTCTCTCTCTCTCTCTCTCTCTCTCTCTCTCTCTCTATCTCTCTCTCTCTCTCTCGTTCTCTCTCTCTCTCTCTCTCTCTCTCTCTCTTCTCTCTATATCTCTCTATTTCTTTTGAGATTATACTATATCTCTATCTATCTATCTATCTATCTATCTATATATATATATATATCTTATAATTTATATATATATATATATCTATCTATCTATCTATCTATATCTATCTATCTATCTATTATCTATCTATCTATCTTTATCTATCTATCTATCCATATCTATCTATCTATCTATCTATCT
>JAXRKP010001439.1:112500-125567 GCA_037039925.1 Doris montereyensis
ATCATGTTCTATAACTCAAATATCTGCCATCCATACTTAAGCTGTTACCACAGAGTTGTCTGTCCCATGATTATCAATCAATGAAACTATTCACATAGCATCACAAATTACAGAATATTCTCGACACGGATTAAAAAATTAAATATTTGCCAACGTTCGTAGGAAAAAGCGAGAGATTTTACAATTACACATGCGTCATTATAGTTTGACATTTTCTTCTGTCTTTTGCGATTCTTAATTATTGAAAAGTAATAGTTACTAACATGCCTAACTATATTGAGTTCAGCAACCCTGTCAAATCATCCTGCTTGTACCGTTATAAATGAAACAGGTTATTAATTTTAACTCAGGGAAAATTGGTCGATCTTCTAATCAATGTTGTTTGAAACATGAACGCTCTACATGTTCCGTCTCACTCCGCTGCTTATTAAACTGAAATTGTCTTCCGAGATGATTACTGTTTTGGTCAGATGCTGTTTAGTTACGTGTTAATCTTAACTTTCGCTTTCAGACGACGAATGTCATAGTTATTTTGTCTTTGTTTATCTTCGGTCAGTAAATAGTAAAAATCCATTTCAGATGAACGCTTCATCTTAATTAAATTTCATTTTATTTTTTGGCCTGCCATTAAAGCTATTAAATAGTGAGTCGAATGGTAAGAGGTGAGCGTAGGAGTCGAGTCCTCATCTTTCTTGGCATGCGGTATATAATGTGGTAGTTTACCATCGCACAACTGTTTACCATCGCACAATTGTTTACACTGTTTACCATCGCACAACTACTGTTTACCATCGCACAACTGTTTACCATCGCACAACTGTTTTCGCACACTGTTTACCATCGCACAACTGTTTACCATCGCACAACTGTTTACCATCGCACAACTGTTTAACTGTTTACCATCGCACAACGTTTACACTGTTTACCATCGCACAACTGTTTACACTTTACCATCGCACAACTATTTACACTGTTTACCATCGCACAACTGTTTACCATACACTGTTTATACTTTACCATCGCACAACTATTTACACTGTTTACCATCGCACAACTGTTTACACTGTTTACCATCGCACAACTGTTTACACTGTTTACCATCGCACAACTGTTTACCATCGCACAACTGTTTACACTGTTTACCATCGCAAAACTGTTTACACTGTTTACCATCGCAATAAACTGTTTATCATACAACTGTTTACCACCGCACAACTGTTTACCATCGCACAACTGTTTACACTGTTTACCATGGCACAACTGTTTACCATCGCACAATGTTTACACTGTTTTTTACCATCGCAATAACTTGTTTACCATCGCACAACTGTTTACACTGTTTACCATCGCACAAATATTTACACTGTTTACCATCGCACAACTGTTTATACTTTTTATCACCGCACAACTGTTTACCATCGCACAACTGTTTACACTGTTTACCATCGCAACTGTTTACCATCACACAATTTACACTGTTTACCATCGTACAACTGTTTACACTGTTTACCATCGCACAACTGTTTATACTTTTTTACCATCGCACAACTGTTTACCATCGCACAACTGTTTACCATCGCGCACAACGGTTTACCATCGCACAACTGTTCACCATTTCAAAACTGTTCACCATCGCACAACTGTTTATACTTTTGCACATCGCACAATTGTTTACCATCGCACAACTGTTTACACTGCTTACAATGGCACAACTGTTTACCATCGCACAACTGTTTACACTGTTTACCATCGCACAACTGTTTACACTACTTACCATCGCACAACTGTATTTACTTTTACCACCGCACAACTGTTTACCATCGCACAACTGTTTACCATCATCGCACAACTGTTTACCATCGCACAACTGTTTACCATTGCAAAACTGTTCACCATCGCACAACTGTTTACACTGTTTACCATTGCACAACTGTTCAAACCATTGGCATGGCCACAACTATCATTACACTCAGGGAACATCATTGGCATGGCACAAATATCATTGGCAATCTCAGGGAACATCATTGGCATCGCACATACTATCATTGGCACTGTTTACCATTGGCATGGCCACATAAATCATTGGTAATCTCAGGGAACATCATTGGCATGGCACATAATATCATTGGCAATGTCAGGGAACCATCATGGCCACATAATATCATTGGCAATGTTAGGGAACATCATTGGCCGCCACATAATATCATTACCATCGCAGGGAACATCATTGGCATGGCCACAATATTTACCATCGCAAGGGAACATGTTTACCATCGCACAAATATCATTGGCAATATCAGGGAATATCATTGCAATATCATTCATGTTAAACATCATTGGCATGGCCACATAATATCATTGGCAATGTCAGGGAACATCATTGGCATGGCCACATACTATCATTGGCAATGTTAGGGGAACATCATTGGCATGGCCACATAATATCATTGGCAATGCTCAGGGAACATCATTGGCATGGCCACATACTATCATTGGCAATATCAGGAACATCATTGGCATGGCCACATAATATCATTGGCAATGTCAGGGAACACCATCGGCATGGCCACATAATATCATTGGCAATGTCAGGGAACATCATTGGCATGGCTACATAATATCATTGGCAATGTTAGGGAACAATTATTGGCACGGCCACATAATATCATTGGCAATGTCAGGGAACATCATTGGTATGGCCACATAATATCATTGCAGTCTCAGGAATAAAAATTGGCCTGGCTACACAATATGATTGACAGGGTCGGGGAATAACATTGGCATGGCCACATAATACCATTGGACAGGGTCAGGGAATATCATTGGCATGGCCACATAATACCATTGGCAGGGTCAGGGAATATCATTGTCATGGCCACATAATACCATTGGCAGGGTCAGGGAATATCATTTGCAGGGTCCGGGAACATAATTGGCGGTGTCAAAAAACATGATTGGCAGCGTCAGGGAATACCATTGGACAGGGTCAGGCAATACCATTGGCAATAACAGAGAGTATCATTGGCAGGGTCAGGATATGTCATTGGCATGGTGAGAGATTATGATAGGCAGGGTCAGTGAGTACCATTGGCAGAATAAGGAATACCATTGACATGGTGAGAGACTGGTCTGGCAGGTCAGAAAATACCATTAGGAGGGTCAGGAAATACCATTGACATGGTCAGAGCATTATCATTGACAGGGTATAGGGAATACCATTGAGTACAACTGATCGGACAACTTAAGAGAGTTTATGTAAACAACGGAACAACAGGCAAGCAAGAGCTAAACTTTTGCTCAAGGCCTTGATTTTAAAAGGAGGCACGATCCTAGTTATTAGGTTATAACCTACAGATGAAACAATAACATCAGACTATAGATGATAGCCACGCCCCAATTTCATTCTCCAATAACAAGATCAAAGGGATCGTAAAAGAGATCGGGGTCGTATCCAAATCTGAAACCCAATCGAAGAGGAATCGAGATCCCCAAATTGACTTACAGGATGGTTGTCAGTGGGAGAGGGGGTGAGATTTGCATGGATTGGGCTGCCAAAAGTTACCCCATAAAACAAAGCTGGAAATCGATCCGTTTAATGCCCCCGCCCTATACTAGCAGGAGATGAAAGCGGAGGAATCGTGTTTCATAATATGCCAGACAAAATGGGCATAATAGGGGATATGACTGCCCAAAAGTTACGCAGAACACAGTCAATACTGCTGTCAATGCCGTGGATGTTGAAGAATACTATATTACAGACATATATCTGCAAACTACTTTTCAGTGTCTCCGGAGAAGAGAGATGCAGACACAAATAAGCAGGACCAAATAGAGAAGCCATCATCGGACACCCAGGTGGAAAATGAGGTCTTGACGGTCCCAAGACCAAAGTCGACATTTGAAGAAAGAAAAATAAAGGAGAAAAGCAACCCCAACAAATCACCAAAATGTGACAGGAGCAGAAGAAGGAGAAGGATGAAACGCAGGCTAACCTGGTAGCATTCCATGTCAGAGCCATGTCCTCAAGAGCAAGAGAAGCCTCATTGCCCATCGAATCATCAAGCAAACATAGGACAAACAGTAATGAGGGATCTTAACTTCCCTAGAATCTATACTTTAATGCCATTTTTTGAATGTCATAGGACTAAGAAATATAATAATGAGGAAAATAATGATTTTTAGACTTTTAAACAATGAACAACGTGATATAATAGCATTACAAGAAATGTACAGAAGATGAAAATATAGATATACCAGTTAGAGCAGCAGAAGGGGAGAGAAGTGACATTTTTAGAATGTGAACGGATGAGACTTAATTGTACTGTTTAGTAAAAGAATAGACTCAAATAGAACAAAAACATCGACGAGCGTTGTTTTTGGACGTGTAAATTAAATGATGAAAATATTGTCATTGTAATATTATAGTAATATAATATGCTCCACTCAGGCCAAACGAAAGATGAGATTTCTTTAGAATGTGAGAAAACAGATAGCAAGTCAACACTTCCAATGTTGCAAGTAACATTATTGTTTCGGGAGATTTTAGTTTACATTAGACAACAACACGGACATGGACATTAGAACAGGACGAAACCGTCGTATAGGGGATATGGAAGGGGATATGGAAAAGTAGCAAGCCCTTGTTAAAGAGTTGTTCCCCATAAATGTCTGCAGAGTTCAACATCACACGGCTAAAGAAAGTACGGGTCAAGAAAGTCTCTGCACGACAAGAAAATGACAACTTAATATCTTTAATCACATAATGTATCGATTCTGACACCAAATGTCTGGGCATTTTGATCAAAGGGTGAATGAAATTTACACCATTTCCTTATACCATCCTACTATAAGCTCAATACCTCACTTCTTAATGATGATTTGATTTGATTTGATTTACCCACATCCACAACATAGGTCATCTCGGGGTTTTTTCTGTAAGATTTTTAATTTGCCTGACTGTCCTGTAAACAGCCAAGGGATTTTTAACGTGCAGAGAGTGTTGTAATCTGTACATGGGACCTCCTTTGTGTCGTCTGGTTCCGATGGGAATAGGTGTCGATCAATCTATCCGGACCAGGGGGTGGGAGGGGGGGGGGGGGTTAGATTTGCTCGAAGAACCTCGAGAAAATGTTTCAATCATTTGCAGGGCTCGAACCCATTACTTTATGTACACTCATGTCTCGATCCTGTTTTTCATTGTACCCTTGCACACTCATGTCTCGTTCCTATTATTTTTCATTGTACCTTTATACGCCCATGTCTGATTCCTCTTTTTCATTGTACCTTTTGTACACTGTTTTTCATGTCTCACTCCTGTTTTTCATTGTACCCTTGAACACTCAACTTCTTTACTGTTTTTCATTGTCTTGATATAATCATGCTCCTGTTTTTCATTGTACCTTGATATAATCATGTCTCTTTACTGTTTTTCATTGTACCTTGTACACTATGTCTCGGTCTTTGTTTTTATTATACCCTTGTACACCCATGTCTCCCTTACTGTTTTTCATTGTACCTTGATACACCCATGTCTCCTTTACTGTTTTTCATTGTACCTTGTACACCCATGTCTCCTTCTGGGTTTTTTTCATTGTCTTGTACACCATGTCTACCTTCTGTTTTTCATTGTACCCTTGTACACTCATGTCACATTCTTGTTTTTCATTATACCTTGTACACCCATGTCTCACTCGCTATGCTGTTTTTCATTGTAACCCTGCACACTTGTACGTTCCTGTTTTCGTCTCCTGTTTTCATTGTGTCCTTGTACACCCATGTCTCCCTTCTGTTTTTCATTGCACCCTTTGTATACACCGTTTTCTCCTTGTATGTCATTATACCCTTCTATGTCTTTTTTCATTGTATGCACACCCTTGTACTGTTTTTCATACCTTTTTTCATTGTAACCTTTGTACACTCACTTTTTTCTTCTCATGTTTGTTTTTCATTGTACCCTTTGTACACTCATTGGTCTGCATTCCTGTTTCTCATTATACCTTTGTACACTGTTTTTCATACCGTTGTAAACTCATGTTCCTGTTTTCATTGTACCCTTGCAAACTCATATGTCTCGTTCCTGTTTTTTCATTATACGAACTCTTGCACACTCGTATGTCTCGTTCCTGTTTTCATTGTACCCTTGCACACTCAAATGTCTCGCTCCTGTTTTCATTGTACCCTTGTACCCCATTGTCTCACTCCTGTTTTTCATTGTACCTTGTACACTGTTTTTCATTGTACCTTTGTACACCACAATAATTTCTTGTTTTTTCATTGTACTCCCTTGTACATTCATGTCTCGCTCCTGTTTTTCATTGTACCCCTTGTACACTCATGTCTCGCCCCTATTTTTCATTGTACCTTGTACACTCATGCACACTCACTCCTGTTTTTGTCTCATGTCTCACTTCTGTTTTTCATTGTACCCTTGTAAACTCATGTATCACTTCTACTTTTCATTGTTTTCTCATTGTACCCTTGTAAACTTGTCATGTCACTTTCTGTTTTTCATTGTAGCCTAGTAAACTCATGTCTCACTTCTGTTTTTCATTGTACCCTTGTACACCCATGTCTCACTTCTGTTTTTTCATTGTACCCTTGTACACCTATGTATCCCTTCTGTTTTTCATTGTACCTTGTACACTCATGTCATTATCTTGCTCCTGTTTCTCATTGTACCTTTTTGTACACTTACGTCTCGCTCCTGTTTTCATTGTACCCTTGTACACTCATGTCTCGCTCCTGTTTTCATTGTACCCTTGTACACTCATGTCTCGCTCCTGTTTCTCATTGTACCTGATTTGTACACTTACGTCTCGCTCCTGTTTTCATTGTACCCTTGTACACTCATCCTGTTTTCATTGTACCTTTGTACACTCATGTCTCGGTCCTGTTTTCATTGTACCTTTGTACACTCATGTCTCTGCATTCCTGTTTTCATTGTACCCATTTACACACTCATGTCTCTGCTCCTGTTTTCATTGTACCCTTGCACACTCATGTCTCGCTCCTGTTTTTCATTGTACCACTTGCACACTCATGTCTCGCTCCTGTTTTCATTGTACCTTTGTACACTCATGTCGCTCCTGTTTTTCATTGCTCACTACTGTTTCTGTTTTCATTGTACCCTTGTACACTCATGTATTCCTGTCTTCATTGTACCCTTGTACACTCATGTCTTAGTTTTTCATTATACCTCTTTCTGTTTTTCATTGTACCCCTTTGTACACTCATGTCTCGCTCCTGTTTCTCATTGTACCTTTATACACTCATGTCTCTGCCTCCTGTTTTCATTGTACTCCTTGTACACTCATGTCTCCTGTTTCATTGTACCTTTTGTACACTCATGTCTCGCTCCTGTTTTCATTGTACCTTTGTACACTTATGTCTCGCTCCTGTTTTCATTGTACCCTGCACACTCATGTCTCGCTCTGTTTTCATTGTACCTTTGTACACTCATGTCTCTGCTCCTGTTTTCATTGTACCCTTGCACTCCATGTCCTCCTGTTTTCATTGTACCTTTGCACACTCATGTCTCTCCTGTTTTCATTGTATTCCTGTACACTCATGTCTCGCTCCTGTTTTCATTGTACCTTGCACACTCATGTTTCGCTCCTGTTTTCATTGTACCCTTGTACACTCATGTCTCGCTCCTGTTTTTCATTGTACCTTTGTACACTCATATCTCGCTCCTGTTTTCATTGTACCTTTGTACACTCATGTCTCGCTCCTGTTTCTCATTGTACGCTCGTACACTTATATCTCGCTCTTTTTTTGTTTTCTCTTTTTTGTGTGTCTGTGTGTTACATTTTATTGAAATTTCATCACAACATGAAGTGAAGGCCGTTTTGTTTTAGATATTCAAGTATTTAAGATGAAAATGGATAATAATTTTTGAAAATCATCAATGTATCATATCAAAGTCCACCTTGCTTTGAATGAATACATTCACAATCATGCAAATAAAGGGCAAACAGCAATGACATCTAAGTGAGAATCAGCAATCAAACCATGGCAAATTGATAATTATCTGAGAATTACAAAACATTATTTAGAAAATGTTGACATGAAAAGGTATGCATATTATTGGCTATACAAGTCATGGGTTCCAGAACTTGTTTCGTCTCTGTCTTGCTTTCTATAGATCATAGATTCATTGTTTTGAAGATCAAGCTTTTAAGATGGGGTAGCAATGTCATAATATTGTGCATGTGGTCTCCATAGTCGCAATCCTCCATAATACAGATCGTCTGATCTTGCCATTTGAGCAGATGTCGTTGTCGCATTTTCGCATATAGGCTGTTGTATTCGTTGTTCTTGACGATGAAATTGCTTATCCTTTGATTGGTAACGCCATACTCATTAATGAGATCATCAGTCTCTGCAAGAATAATACGTGTCGTTTGAAATGTGTCTAACACGAGCTTTAATATGTCCTTGTTGCGATCTGGCTGTGTAATAATAATAATTCCTGTGTCTTTCGAGATTTTGAAGGCCTGGACGCTTATTTTATCATTGTGAAGTTGCTTGGACCATGTCAGCAAAGCATGTGTGATTACTGTTACCACCTTTTGTTGGTTTTCCATGGATGAGTTTTTCTCACTTGTGCGAGAGCTTTGTCATATTCGGTCTCACTGTCTGACGTGATAGATGTGTCAGAAATGTGTAGATCTATTTATTTTCTCGGTGTGTTTCATATATGTCGCTGTGTCGTTTAGGTTGTTTGATTCACTGATTGTATTTCCGACCATAGACGTGTCGTCAAGGGGCGATGTTACAGTTGACACGCTGAATAAATGGATTGCACTGTTGTTACTCTGGATTGAGTCCATATTGCTGCTGTTTGTTTGTTTGTTGAATGTCAGCCCTTCCATTTTCTTTGTGCACTCATGTCTTGCTCTTGTTATCCCTTGGGGTGAAGGTGTTGTAAACACAGAGTCAGAGGCAAAGCTGTAAAAATGCGTTTTGAAATTGGCTATATTCTTCCATTAGTATTAAAGTAAGTAATGGCCCTTTAAATAGTCACCTCCGGACAGAGCGCTGTCCGACGCAGGTTTGAACCCTGAGCTAGGGCTTGAACCATTTATTCCTGGTCGAGGGGAAATGAGTCTTATGTGTCTTTCCCGAATAACCATGACGTTGGATCTAGCATTATGTCAGGATTTGAACCCAGGAACTCATGATGGCAATTCCAATAAGCTAACCACTAGGCCACTGACGACGCTCTATAAGCATAATAAATATATAGTAAGCGTTATATACCAGCATAATAAATATATAGTAAGTGTTAAATACCAGCATAATATATACATAGTAAGTGTAAAACCAGCACAACAAATATATAGTGTGTTAAATACCAGCATGTTTAATATATAGTAAACGTTAAATACCAGCATAATAAATACATAGTAAGTGTTGAATACCAGCATAACAAATATATAGTAAGTGTTAAATACCAGCATAACAAATACATAGTAAGTGTTAAATACCAGTGTAATAAATACATAGTAAGTGTTAAATACCAGCATAATAAATATATAGTAAGTGTTAAATACCAGCATGATAAATACATAGTAAGTGTAAATACATACCAGCATAACAAAATATAGTAAGTGTTAAATACCAGCATAACAAATACATAGTAGCGTTAAATACCAGCATAATAAATAAATAGCATAACAAATAATAGTAAGCGTTAAATACCAGTGTAATAAATACATAGTAAGCGTTAAATACAGTAATAAAATACATAGATACCAGTGTAAGAAATATATTGTAAGTGTTAAATACCAGCATAATAAATACATAGTAAGTGTTAAATACCAGTAATAAATACATTGTAAGTGTTAAATACCAGCGCGGCCAAATGCTAGACTTCATGAGCAAAGCTATCGTTGCCAACTGGTTGTTAATGGACTTTCGACCCCATGATGAAAAAGACAAGACTCGTCGTCACCATTTTGGTCTCATCCGCCTACCATGTTTAGATTAAGACACACTGCCATGGGACAAACGTATCTTTATCACAAAGGGCGTTGAGTTACAGAAAAACAACGAACTCTGTCTGGCACCTTCCTCAAGGTAAACGACGCGAGATCAATCGATCCGTCGTATTGTCTTCTACACCAAAAGCTTCCGGTTTTCTCCTTTCCGCACCGATAGACGGCTCATAGACGGATTGGACGTGGAATGATCCACCCACTTTCACACAGGTTACTGGCTTCGGTATTGCCAGAGGTCTTTGGGGTCAAGTAGGGCAACGAAATGTCTATTTCTAGAGGCAGTCTTATGCACGTATCGCATTGAGTTGTAGTAGATGAAGGGCTGTAACCCCGAAATCAAAGATCTAGGGTCTATCACAGAATAAGTAAATGAATGTTTTTCCAAGCCGAAAAATAGCAAATGTGAGATCCTCCTAAATATTTACAAGCGAAAAAGAAGTATTTGTCCGACTTTTTGATAATTTCCGTGTTACCAAGGGCTGTTATGATGAATGCCGTATAAAATGGATAAGATCAATTGCAAAAGAGAATCTGTTTTCCTTGAGCAGACAATGTCGGAAAATTGAATACTTGGGAGCTTGCTTTGCCTGAGTTCATAACGACTAAAGGTCATTGAATCGCCTGCAGCTAGCACCACGGAAGCCATGCAACTCATTAATCCCCTAGGATTGTGTTGGGAGAATAAGTAGACAAGAATACAAAGAAGACACTATAGTAGAATCATTTCATAAATTTAAAACAAGTGTGCCACCGAGCAGGCATCGAAGGGGTCACGCCTGGCATTCCAATTTCATATGAGAAAGGAATGTAGATTACCACCGAGTTTATGCTGAATGCAGCAGGAATCACACTTTGCTGTTCAAGTAGCCAAATGGTAGTGTTGTGAGCTTGTAATCTGACGACGTTGGTTCAAACCCCACGGCTGGCTCAGGTGGGTTTGGTTTTCTTCTTCAACGTTGTATTCTTAGGAAAGGTATTTTAATTGCTCTCCCACTTGCCCAGGTGGTGTGAATGAGTACCCAGTCATAGAAATATCCTGTCAGAGTGAGTTCAAAAGGCCTTAACAAACTGTTGTCCTGCATGCTCCCATTGGAGTTGAGAAGGACTTGGAATGAAATGGGGTACAGAAATCGATGTACACCCAATTGGTAGGTCTGCATGTGTGCGGCTAGGGTCCCATAAATCCATCGTTTTTTTTCTTTAACTATTCTTTAATGACATAGAAAAACATCTTAAATCCATCGCTTTTTCTTCTTTAACTATTCTTTAATGACATAGAAAAAACATCTAAATCCATCGTTTTTCTTTTTCTTTAACTATTCTTTAATGACATAGAAAACATCTTAAATCCATCGTTTTTTTTTCTTTGAAACTATTTCTTTTAAATGACTATAAAACATCATAAATCCATCGTTTTTCTTCTTTAACTATTCTTTAATAACATAGAAAACATCATACATCCATCATTTTTCTTTTCTTTAACTATTCTTAATAACATAGAAAACATCATAAATCCATCGTTTTTTCTTTCTTTAACTATTCTTTAATAACATAGAAAACATCATAACCATCATTCGTTTTTCTTTCTTTTAACTTTAATAACATAGAAAACATCATAAATCCATCGTTTTCTTTCTTTAACTATTCTTTAATAACATAGAAAACATCATAAAAAAACATCATGAAACATCATAAATCCATCGTTTTTTCTTTCTTTAACTATTCTTAATAAATAGAAAAACATCATCAATCCATCGCTTTTTTTTTCTTTAATAACATAGAAAACATAAATCCATCGTTTTTCTTTCTTTAACTTTTTCTTTGAATAAAAACATAGCCATCGTTTTCTTTAAATTCATAAATCCAAACCAACGTTTTTCTTTTTAGAAAAACTATTCTTTAATAACATAGAAAAAATCATAAATCCATCGTTTTCTTTCTTGAACTATTCTTTAATAACATAGAAAACATCATCAATCCATCGTTTTTCTTTTTTAACTATTCTTTAATAACATAGAAAACATAAATCCATCGTTTTTCTTCCTTTAACTTTTCTTTAATAACAGAGAAAACATCATAAAGCCATCGTTTTTCTTTTTTAACTTTTCTTTAATAACAGAGAAAAACATCATAAATCCATCGTTTTTCTTTCTTTTTCTTTAATAACATAGAAAACATCATAAATCCATCGTTTTTCTTTCTTTTTCTTTTTAATAATCCATTATAAAACATCATGAATCCATCGTTTTTTTTCTTTAACTATTCTTTAATAACATAGAAAAACATTTTAAATCCATCGTTTTTCTTTCTTTAACTATTCTTTAATAACATAGAAAACACTGTAAAACCATCAATGTCGATAAATAAACTCAAAGATTTAAATGTAAACATTACTATCACAAACTGGATTGACGATTTCTTTTAACTAAGCGCATCCAATGCGTAGAAATTGATAAAGTCCATCTTCATTGAGAACAACGAACATCATACTCTTTGTAATCTTTTTTAAAAAACGCTCTTAGAGACATCAGACAAGACCGACAAAATAGCACTGATGATTTTGAACTTACAGTAAGGGAATAAATTCCTTAATTTTGAGTGTAGAAATCTATAATTAAACATGTCATATATTACTCCAATGGTGTGCACAAATTTGCCTTCAAATATATTCAAGATAGTTGACAATTTTTTATTGATTTTCAAATCCGTAAGCATCAGAACCAAGCGTTGTATTGAAGTAATGTTTGGAAGACATATGCCATAAGACATCATCAGAGATATCATATAATAGAATTTTTATAGATATCTTGAAATGTTTTGAAAAACCTGAAATTGAAAAACAAACCCAACCCATTAATGTGAAGAAGGGGTGAAATGCTATTTTAAATGTTCATACGTATTTACAACGATAACATATAAAACATTATAGAAAAAACAGAAATATATTCTAGCCCAACAATGAACATTGCATTCGATTAAAAAACTTAACCCAACCAACGATATGTCTAACCATTCATCTAATCTATATTTCTACACATCTATCTATCTACCTACCTATATATATAT
>JAXRKP010000144.1:2500-15000 GCA_037039925.1 Doris montereyensis
TGTGTGTGTGTCAGTCTCTCTCTCTCTCTCTCTCTCTCTCTCTCTCTCTCTCTCTCTCTGGCTCCTCTATATATATATATATATATATATATATATATATATATATATATATATATATATATATATATATATATATATATATATATATATATATATATATATATATATATATCGCGTAGACATGGTCTTCTTTCGACTACGAAGGACGAACAACCATATAATATGTATGTATGTATGTATGTGTGTATGTATGTATGTATGTGTATGTATGCATAAAAGGTGTAGTATGTATGTATGTATGTCCACTGTGGTCTTCAGGTGTGAGTTTTCACTTATTGCCTTCTTTTTTAATCAATGCCCTATGTAGTGAATAAAGCTCTTCAGGGTCCTTAAGACCCATAGAGCCTAAGCTTATCCTTTGCTTCTATAATATGGAAGCGGAACAGGTGACACACTTCAATTTTGACACAGGTTTGCATCTGGTGTTTTCAGTTACACCTGGTGCATAGTGGGGAACATGTGTATTGTGTCTTCCACACGGACGTGGCTTTGCTAGGATTTGAACTCCGGACCTGCGATCCCCTGGTCCGGCAGCCTAACTGTTTGGCCACCGACGCTATTCCAACGTGAGTTGTCGTCTTTTCTGTCGCTTATCATGCTTGACTTACCATGCTGTGGCTGCTTAATGAATTGTCACTGTCATTTAACAATTTTTTAACTTCACTTCGTGTTCCTTTGGAGGGGGAGGTTGTACTTTATTATCGTTTAACATTTGATTCCTCCGTTGTGGCTTTTTTGGTAGATTTGTCACTTTATTGCTGTTTATCACTTGGACTCCCTCCGGTTGTGGCTTTTTTTGGTAGAGTTGTCACTTGCTGTCCTTTTTTATCACTTTTTGACTTCTCACTCCGCTGTGGCTCAGGAAGTAGAACGTCACTTATTGTCGTTGATCATCATTCACCACCCACCAGACTCCGTAAGTAGAGTTGTCACTTATTGTCGATCACTTTTCACTTCCTCCATTGTGACTCGTGGCAGGAATTGTCACTTGTTGTTGCAGATCACTTTTCACTTCGGTCCATTGTGACTCCGTAAGTAGAGTTGTCACTTATTGTCGCTGATCACTTTTCACTTCACTCCATTGTGACTCAGTAAGTAGAGTTGTCACTATTGTCGTTGATCACTTTTCACTTCACTCCACACCCGTAAGTAGAGTTGTCACTTTATTGTCGTTGATCACTTTTCACTTGACTCCACAGACTCCGGGGTAAGTAGAGTTGTCACTTATTGTCGTTGATCACTTTCTTCACTTCACTCCATTGTGACTCCGTGGCAGAGTTGTCACTTATTGTCGTAGATCACTTTTCACTTCACTCCACCGTGTAGCTCCGTTAGTAGCATTATCACTTGTTGTCGTTTATCACTTTTAGACATTACTCTCTACTAAAAAGACTCCTTTTTAGTGGATTTATTACTTATAAGTTGTTTGTCATTTTTGACTTAATTCGTGTTCCTAACTGCTCGTTCAGACCAAAAAAGAAGAACGCGCGATGACGTTGACGGACGCGCGTCAGAATGTCTAAAATCTCTCTTTATCATCGATGTCTGTTCTCATCGATATATTTGACGGACTTGCGATTTTTAAACGTTCGTCCGTCTTTTCACTTTTACCGCTGCAATAAAACGTCAACGCCATCGTCGGTCGTCAGTGCGACGTTCCATCTCAGTGGTTTCCCGCCGGTACATCCGGTCTGGGTGGCTGGATTGGGCAAACCTTTAACTGACCACAGTGAAGCAGGGTAGAGTCGTAGATGAAATCTGATTAAATATTTAAAATCAGCGACCAAAAATCAAAGCGATTTCGAGCAGAATTTGCTTTTCTCAATAATAAAGAAAATATTTTTTTATTATCTTCGATGAAATACATGTATATTATTATAGTATGATAGTTCATTGCGTAGTTAGATTTTAAATGAGTGTGTAGTTCTTTTTGAAACAACACAATTAGACTACACATTCGCTAAAGAAGTCACAAACTCTACATCATGGACACTATGGAATGTGATTTACTTATCAATGTTGTGTATAAAAGACCTGGACTCTATGACAAGACAAACAAATTGTATTTCTAATAGACAATACGATGTCCAAGCCTGGAAAGAAATCAAGCAGAAAATCAATATTGAAGGTATGAATTTTATTTTACACAAAAAAGATGCTATCTTCAACATAACATGTTTATTGTATGTTATGTAACAACCATAATGTATTATTAGTAATTAGTAAGAAATTATTGGTTTCTCCTCTTTCGTTTGCAGTTTGGATTCCTACTTTTATCATCCTCATCCTCTCCCTTCTCTCCTCCTCCTCATCCTCCTCCTCATCCTCCTCCTCTCATCATCATCCTGTAATTATCTTTTTTTTTAAATGGAGGGCGAAATCAAATGAAGCAATGTGTTGAAAGTCTCCGGTCTCCTACGAACATATGCCATACATTTTTCTACGTCAGCAAGTACTTGCGGTAGTAGATGATGATATTTCCAAACAACAATCGCTGGGAACAAAATGATGGGACCCAAAATCTTCTCCCTCTTCTTTTTCTTTCATTTATCGTTTTAGCCATAACAATACCAGCAACTTTGCTTTGGCATCCATATGATTACTGACTGCACGGACGAGCGATTTTTTTTCTGTGTGAATGCATTTCACTGTCCCATTGTGTCCGTCATCAAAGGTCCTACTTTTTGGTCTTGAACGAGCTCTAGTGGAGCTGTCACTTGTCATTGTTTATCCCTGTTGACTGGTCCACTGCGGCTCCTTTGGTGGCTTTGTCACTTATTGTTGTTATCCTTTTTTACTTCACTCCACTGTGAATCTGTTAGAGTAGTGAATGTCAAGAAAAGCCTCATTGTGTCTAGGTATTCACACCGATATTGTGTTCACGTATCCATACTTACAGCATATAAGTATCGATACCTATACTCCGTGCATGGATACCATGTGGTGACAACTCGAGGATGTATCTTTTTAAATGTAGACTAAATTATTAATATTTTTCAGGAAATGAACGATTTTCTCCAAGGTGCAGTATTGAAAATACTCTTGAAATTATCTTACAGGAGTACGTATATTATATTTTATTCTTTTTTCTTCTTTCTTTATCCGTTGCCATTCTAGCTTCCGGTGACCGGTTTTAGATGCATGAAATGATCTTTCTCCAGGCTACGTTGTCCTGAAATCTCTCTGTTTACTGTGAAGGTTAGCATTTTGCTTCAGGCCTCTTTGATGCCTTCTTTCCACGGTCTCCACTCCACTGTCCGCTTTAGTCTTTTACCTTAGGTTTTGTATCGAGCACAGATGTAGCTGTTTTCTTGTCATTCATTCTGTTAACATGCCTAAATCATATGAATTTATTCATTTTGTATCTAATTGTTATGCCATGGATTTGGGTTTGATACGTAGATCTCTCTCTCTCTCTTCTCTCTCTCTCTCTCTCTCTCTCTCTCTCTCTCTCTCTCTCTCTCTCTCTCTCTCTCTCTCTCTCTCTCTCTCTCTCTCTCTCTCTCTCTCTCTCTGTATATATATATATATATATATATATATATATATATATATATATATATACATATATATATATATATATATATATATATATATATATATATATATATATATATAATTGATTGTCTACCTTTTGCAAAACGCCAAGATATTCTTGACTCCTGGATTTGGATTTGTCTGATTTATTGCAATTCACAATGTCCAGCATATGCAGATCTCAAGATGAATTTAAGAGGCAACATCAAGATGAAAGATAAGTGAAGGAGTGAATGAAAGAGAAATTGCCAGCAACGCCCGGCAACCCGCCTTCTATTGTCGCTTGGCAAAGGACAGTACGTATTAAAAATGGTAACAGTGTCCATGTTGATGCTTTGTACCACTGGTATCTGCATTAAGCCAGAAACCAAATGAGATTTCAAATCAACTGTTGCAGAAACTAGAGTGATGTTAAAAACAAAACAAAAAATCACATCAATTTAACTTAACAAAACGTTTGAGATGAATCCTTCAGGATCAGATGGTACAACACTGCCCAGCAACAAACAAACAAGCAATGAGATTGCAAACACATGAATAAATCAGCAGTGAGGTGAGGAGAAAGGTGTGGTCATGATAGTTACATCTAAAGGAAGACTGACACATGCTTGTGCTGTTGTCTTGGGATGGATACCGAAGCTGAAAGAGAGACCGAGGACGCCTACACATATTATGGCGCAGAATGGCGGAGAAGGAGGGAATGTAGAGGAGTGGCCTTCATGTGGAAAGAGCCAAGAGCAGGCCAGAGACAGAGAAAATTGAGCGATCATGTTTAGGGTCTTGTATTCCTCTTGGCACACAGAGAGTTAAGGTTAACTATACTCTCAACCTCATGAAACTTTTTGGGACACGTTACGAAATTCAAAGTAACCAGAAACTCTGTCTGATATGCAAATAAATCATGTTATACGACAACCATTTTAAAAACTTAATAAGATTATTTTATTCTTACCCTTATCATACAATGTTCTGCATTAAATTTAAATAACACACATCAAACTTTATACACAACGAAAATAAAAAAAATTAAAATTCCTAAAAACATATTATATAAAAGGAATGGAATAGGAGAAAAGAGATTATGTCGATAACAAAGGAACATGAATGCATAAACTGGCCGAAACGATTGCATTTTTATTTTCCAATAAGAAAAGTTGCATAACTGAAAAGGTTGTGAAAACGGAGTCAAAGGAAGGATATGACCGCCAATGGATATAAATGAGTACTTCAGGCCTGGTTGCTGTTGAGGTTTTTCCAGCTTGGCGTTCGCCTTTTGTTTTTGAGCATTTCTTCTTTCAACAGTCTGTTCCTGGCAGTAAGATAATTTTTCATGTTGGTGGCAGATGCCAAAGCAATCATCTTCCATTGATAATAAAATTACTTAATTGTACACCAACATGCACAATGTACTCGTACGTACAATTACCCTCGTATCTTTCTTGTCTTCTTTCTTCTTCTTCTTTTTCTTCTTCTTCTTCTTCTTCTTCTTCTTCTTCTTCTTCTTCTTCTTCTTCTCTTCTTCTTCTTCTTCTTCTTCTTCTGTTCTACGTCTTTGAGTAGAATTTTCATTCACCTAAGCCACCATTTTAAACGGCTTTATAGCAATAAACAAAAAAAAAAGTTCGAGTAGTATCATTCAAACGTACCTCGAAACTTCATAGTATTGAGTTCTGACTCGATCTTATAATCAAGCCATATCATCCGGGTATAGCATAGATCTATTAGTTATAAAGGGTTCAACTTACTTAAAAAAGAACGAGCTTGAGTTTGAGAAGAGAACAGTCCCAAAAAAAGATAAAATCAATAGATCTATTATTGCAACCAATGAAAATGAAAACCAACAATTTGATAAATAAAAAAACAGTTACGAAAGAAAAAAGCACGATGATTTTATTGAAATACATGTACATGTAAATATATAGAGCTATATCGTTCAGATCATGAAATAAAATCATCTTTAGCCACGTCATCAATACTACATTGATAAATGAAGCATGTTGGGATCATTAATTTATTAATCAATTAACTCATCTTTATTCACCCCATCAATGGACAATATAATTACTTTATGCCTTTAAAACTTATATCTAGGTTTAGAGTCGCCGTACATAACATGTCTGAAAACCTGCGCAATGGTCGTATTTGCTGTCTGGATGTCGTCAGTGATGTTGGGCACAGGGTTCCCATTGGTCCACACATGAATGGCGTGAAGAAAACGGCCAAGGGTAATCGGAGCGCTTAAAGAGGAGATCCAAGCCTGTCCAAGTTGGGTCGATACAATTTCTCCGATTCGATGTGTACTGACCGGCATTTTTGAACCATGTTCGGGGACCTAACAGAGGTTGGAAGAATAATAATTATGTCTCAGAATTGGTTCATGCAATTGTTTTTTGTTGTTATTGTTTGTTTTTTCATAGTCGATGAGATGTTTTGACTCTTTCAGACAGCGCTTTGATTATTTTGTGTTTCTTTTTTCTCGCTTTACTTGTGTGTTGGTGTTGCTGTTGTTGTCATGACTGATCATTTTCTTGTCGGTATTGTGCTTGGTTTTTTTTGTCTTTCTGATTTGTTGTTGTTGTTATCATTGTTATTCATCCCCTTGTTTGGGATTTTATGGCTTGGTCTGCCTTGTCTTTGTCTATCTGATTTGTAGTTGTTGTTGTTATTATTGTTGGGGATTTATGGGATTTAAATATGTTTGGTTTTCAACTAAACGAGCTTTTTAAGTGACAATATTTTTATCTATTTCTATTTCACTTAGAATTGACCAGGCATGGCTTTTCAATCAGTCATGACCGGGACTAAAATAATATGGCCAACAATAGCTACAATCATCGTCTGTAGATCCATTGCCAAGAGGTGGGTAATCAGGGTGTCTTTAAATTAGATAGCCCTATTCCCGGTGGCTTTGATGGTGTCTCAACATAATCCGAAATCTCTACCATCTGTTCACCTCGTGGTTTTGCCACAGATCTTTAATTTCTATCTTTTGTTGGCCTAATGGCTTGTTTCTTATACATGCAATCTCTTCTGTCTTTGTTGGCCTAATGGCTTGTTTATACATGCACTCTCTCTATCTTTGTTATCTTTGAGGTGTACCCATATCTGAACCATTCTCTATCTTTGCAGTTTTGATGGTGTACCCATATATCTGAACTATCTATCATCTTCTACAGTTTTGATAGTTTATCCATACATCTGAACTATCTCTATCTTTTACAGTTTTGATAGTTTACCCATGTATCTGAACTATCTCTATCTTTTACAGTTTTGATGGTGTACCCGCATATCTGAACTACCTCTATCTTCAGTTTTGATGAAACCCATATATCTGAACTATCTCTATCGTCTACAGTTTTGATGGTTTACCCACATATCTGAACTATCTCTATCGTCTACAGTTTTGATGGTTTACCCATATATCTGGAACAATCTCTATCGTCTACAGTTTTGATGGTTTACCCATATATCTGAACTATCTCTATCTTCTACAGTTTTGATGGTGTACCCGCATAATAATATCTGAACTATCTCTATCTTCTACAGTATTGATGGTTTACCAACGTATATGAACTATCTCTATCTTCTACAGTTTTGATGGTGTACCCGCATATCTGAACAATCTCTATCTTCTACAGTTTTGATGGTGTACCCGCATATCTGAACAATCTCTATCTTCTACAGTTTTGATGGTGTACCCGCATATCTGAACAATCTCTATCTTCTACAGTTTTGATGGTGTACCCGCATATCTGAACAATCTCTATCTTCTACAGTTTTGATGGTGTACCCGCATGTATGAAATGTCTCTATCTTCTATTGTCTTAAGGATGTCTCCACATATATGAAATATCTCTATCTTTTATCGTCTTAAGGGTGTCTCCACATATATAAAATGTCTCTATCTCCTATTGTCTTAAGGGTGTCTCCACATATATGAAATATCTCTATCTTTTATCGTCTTAAGGGTGTCTCCACATATATAAAATGTCTCTATCTCCTATTGTCTTAAGGGTGTCTCCACATATACGAAATGTCTCTAACTTCTATTGTCTTAAGGGTGTCTCCACATATATAAAAATGTCCCCTATCTCCTATTGTCTTAAGGGTGTCTCACATATACGAAATGTCCACATTGTCTTAAGGGTGTCTCCACATATACGAAATGTCTCTATCTTCTATTGTCTTAAGGGTGTCTCCACATATATGAAATGTCTCTATCTCCTATTGTCTTAAGGGTGTCTCCACATATATGAAATGTCTCTATCCTCCTATTGTCTTATCCAAGGGTGTCTCCACATATATGAAATGTCTCTATCTTCTATTGTCTTAAGGGTGTCTCCACATATATGAAATGTCTCTATCTTCTATTGTCTTAAGGGTGTCTCCACATATGAAACGTCTCTATCTTCTATTGAAATGTCTCTATCTTCTATTGTCTTAAGGGTGTCTCCACATATATGAAATGTCTCTATCTTCTATTGTCTTAAGGGTGTCTCCACATATATGAAAAATTGTCTCTATCTTCTATTGTCTTAAGAGTGTCTCTATTGTCTTAAGGGTATCTCCACATATGAAATGTCTCTATCTATTTCTTAAGGGTGTCTTCTAAAAGAAATGTCTCCATATATACAAATGTCTCTATCTTCTATTGTCTTAAGGGTGTCTCCACATATATGAAATGTCTCTATCTTCTATTGTCTTAAGGGTATCTCCACATATATGAAACTTCTCTATCTCCTATTGTCTTAAGGGTCTCTACATATAAAATGTCTCTTCTACTTAATATATGAGGGTGTTTGAAATGTCTCTAACTTCTATTGTCTTTAGAGTCTTCACATATGAAATCTCCCAGTCTTCATTAGCTGAGGATGCTCACACATAGAAATACTTGTTATCTTCTATTGTCTTAAGAGCGACAGAGGCCTTGAGAGTACCCACATTAGACCTGAGAGTACCCAATATTAGACCTTGAGAGTGTACCCACATTAGGCCTTGAGAGAGAGACATTAGAGAGAGAGACATTAGGCCTTGAGAGAGTATCCACAGAGCCTTGAGAGAGAGAGAGAGAGAGAGTGTAGAGAGAGAGAGAGAGAGACATTAGCTTTGAGAGAGAGAGAGAGAGAGAGAGACACAGACACAGACAGAGACAGAGAGAGCGAGCGATTAATTTGCAGATTTAAAAGAATCATTAATCGATTAAATCATTTCATTGAATGCGGCACTCGTCTACTTATACGGCGTTTGAAGTGAAAAACTGCTGCTAAATAAAAATCGAATCCAGAGAAGATCGCTTTGAGAGTGTTTAAAGCAAAGGATCGAGATTTCTGACGACTATCATATCGGCATCTAGATAAATGCCTCCGTTCATGTAAAGCGTTTGGAGTCGAACCACGTCTGAAATGTGATGTCGGAATCTTTGAGAATCGGTTGACCTGAAATGTTGGCTGGCATCTCCCTATACACACAAATCTGAAAATTTAAACAAAAGCATGAAGACTTTTTAGTATTACAATGATGTTAAGTAATTGTCGTTAACAGATTAATCCCAACAGTGACATGTTGACCAATGACACAATTCTATTTAGCGTTATCTATGTCCGAGGTAATGTTTTAAACACATGCAGACGACGTAACACCAAGAAGGAAGTGAGACAAGGTTGTGTTCTCTCACCATATCTCTTCAACTTATATAGCGAAATCATCTTCCGTGAAATTGAAAACACGAGAGGCATAAGCATTGATGGCGTTAACCTGACCAACACAAGATACGCATATGATGCCGTGTCCATGGCATACGGTCAGATGATGTCCAAATTAGACAAATTAGTAGACTTTAGTGAGACAAAAAGATTGTGACTGAAAGTGAAAAAAAGCTGAATGCATGGTAGCTTGTAAACAAGATGACAACGTTCAATTTAACATGTAGAGGAGAAGCTATAAAGCAAGTCAAAAAAAGTTTGAATATTTCAGAGCAATCATAACAAACGACTGCAAAAACACCACTGAAATGAAGCTTATCAACCCCAAAAGGAGAGCAATAGCAAAACAAACATTCCACAATATTAGAGCTGTTGTCTCAATTCAAAATTGAAAACAGACACACATTTACAAACAGCACAGACATATTTCTTTTCCACACTATTATATGCATGCGAAACGTGGACTTAGAAGCACAATGTCGCAAACGTTTAGAAGCATTTGAAATGTGGCAAGGATATATGAAGAATATTGGAAATCTCCTGGACAGTAAAAATAACAGTGAAAATTGGAAAAGAAAGCGAACTTATGAAAAACATCAAGACAAGGCAAATGAGATCTTTTTGCCATATGAATGCAGACAAAATGGACTAGAAAAATTAGCAATATCTGGATTCCTAGAAAGGATAAGAGTTTGAGGCAGGCAATACACCACATAGGTAACTGCGTTTATACAAAACACGTCTGATATCACAATCAACTCGGATTTTACAAGAAGCGCCGAAGACAGATCGACGTTGAGAGCGATGGTTGGCAACGTGCCGAATAGCGCAAGCCACAAATGAGGAGGATGAGAGGACGAATCCCGGCCCCGCCCTCCATGAGTCTCATGCTGCCTTACATGCAGGTCTTGGCTGACGACTGACTAATGTGGGAGTTAACCCAAAAAAGAAAACCACACTCTGCTGCTGCCTTGCAGGCTGGTCTTGGTTGACTAAAGGTAAAGTTTGAGGAGCTAACCCTGACGTTTTATAAAATCACACCATACAGTCATGCAGGCTGGTCTTGGTAGACTAAAGGCTAAGGGGGTTAACCCTGACAGAAAATTACACCCTGCTGCCTGGTAGGCTGGTCTTGGTAGACAAAAAGGCGAAGGAGTTAACCCTGACAGAAAACCACAAACAACGCCCAGCAGGGGGTCTCAAGGTGGCAGGCCCACCACCTACCTACGGTACAGTGGGATAATCACCTGCTTACCCAAAAACGAGCAAATTCAGAGAAACAAAGATATGATACCCAGACTGGACCTAAGAAAGATGACCATGGAAACGAACACGGACTGTGATTTTTAAAACAAGGTATTTTAGGGCAATAAATGGAAAACAGTTGAAATTAGCTGAAGGATTAGGGAAGAAATAAATTTTTAAAAATATTTTGGCTATCACATTAACAAAGAAATAAGGACAAGGTATAGAAAATGTAGGACCAAATCATACTTTAATTTTCTCTGGAGTATATTATTATATAAAGGATAAAGCTAGAGCGGGAGTAGGCCTTCTTAAGCATAAAAGACATGAAAAGCCATTATAATGTTGGAAATAATAATAATAATAATAATAATAATACTTTATTCATCCAAAGAAGGAAATTACATTCTGTTCCTCATAAATAAGTTGGTTTTTTTAATTCAAAAGCTCATGGCTATAAAGAGATAAACATTAAGTCAAAAGAAAGAGAAATTAAACTATTCATAGCTTATGGATCAATGAAGACGCCAGCAAAGAAGAAATTATGTCTTCGAAAACAATTTACATAGCTTCAGAGAATCTCAAACCCAAACAGAAACTAATGGTTTTGGGAGATTCAAATGCTAGAGAAGGCAACAGTGCAGAAACATCAGGTGGAGTCATATGTAAAGAAGGAGAGACGATAACTTTTCCAAATGGAAAGAAACTTATATATACTTTTGCCTAAAGAATAAATGAATATAGCTAACACCTTTTTTCTGCATGAAGATATTCACAAATACACAAGAGTAAATGAAGACGGCAGTGGAAAGTGAACGATAGACTAAAAATAGTTAGCAATTCCTTTTTTTAACAGTACAATGGATGCAAGAGTTTACAGAGGAGCTGAAATATTTAGTGATCCCCACCTAGTGATTGCAAAAAAAAGAGATTACTGATTGAGGGAGACAAACAGAAAAGGGTAGAGAAGAAAACTAATAAACTCAATATAGAGGAACAAAAGAAACCAGAAGTAAAACAGATATGTATATACATGAACCAATCTAAGGAAGAAATATCAGTGAAAGGCAAATTGATCTGCAAGATAGAACAATAGAAGAATAGTGGCAACTGTATAAGGAAACATTCCTCAGTTGTATTGAAGAAGTCTGTGATAGGAACCAAATTAAAGGAGATAGGAAAAGAACAGCATGGTGAGATGAGAATGTCAAAGCTAAGATCAAAGAAAAAGAAGGACAAACAAATAGTAATGAAGAGCACGAGAAAGATCAAAGTTTGCTTAATTAGAAAAATAAAGAAGATCAATAATAAGTAATTCAGATAACAGTAGATGTAAAAATACCTGTTCTGGAAGAAACTCCAAAACAGTTGCAATGAAATATTAAGCCAGGGAAAGGCCCCAGTGGCATAATATAAAGTTAAGTTAGAAATTATTAAAAACCAAGGAAGTGGGCAGGCAAAACATATGCATGCAATATGTCACAAACATGGAAGTTAATACAGATGCCAAAATGACTGAAAAAGGGAATGATAGCACCAGTACACAAAAAAGGATCAACTATGGAATGCTCAAACTATAGAGGGATATCACTGCTAACCATAACAGGAAAAGTTTATACCAGGATACTAGAAATGAGACTGAGGGGGGAAAAAGTAAAGAATCAGATTGAAAAACATCAGAGCGGTATCAAATCAGGAAGAAGTGTGCAGAACCACATAATATTTACAATTTATAAGACAAATAATAGAAAATTTATTGAAAGAAACATTGACTTATACATCTGTTTAATTGACTTAAAAAGGCATTTGACACTGTGAGGAGGGATGGAAAATGGCTTGCTTTGAGAGAACATAATGTCGAGCAAAGTTTAATAAAAAGCAATGAACAGTTTTACATGAACTAAGATGTAGAGAGGAGTAGCTAGACATTTACCTAAAGAATTTGATGTAGGTCCC
>JAXRKP010000144.1:20000-90000 GCA_037039925.1 Doris montereyensis
GACTTCCATACTTGTTGGCATATTGCAAGTAGTAGTTTGTCTGCCTCTCTCCCTTGGTTTTTAATCATTTCTGGATAAACTTGATCTGCTCCTGAGTCTTTTCCTAATTTCACTTTTCTTATAGCTGTTTAGATTTCTTCAATTGATATATCTACATCTTCAGCTGTCTCCTCTGGATTACTTGTTACTCTTACTAATTGATCTTTACTCCTTGTTTCATATGTTCTGGAGGGATTATGTAATTGTTAAAAATACTTTTTTCCACGCTTCCATGATTTGGCTGTCTTCTTTCATTATTTCTCCTTTGACATTCTTAATTTGTCGTATTGGGCATGCTTTGGTCTTTCTCATGCTCTTCATGCCCCCCAGAACAGCTTTTGATTTCCTTGATAGCTTTCTTGAAGTTTTTGTCCAAACTCTTCCCATTGTTCCTGTTTTGCTTTCCTCACTTCCTCTTTGGTGATAGTTCTTTTATTCACGTAATTTATCCTATCCTCTGGTCTCTTTGTTTGCAAGTATTTCTGCCAGGCATCTTCTTTTCTTTGAGCTTAGTCTTGACATTCTCATTCCACCATGCTGTTCTTTTCCTATCTATTTTAATTTGTTTCCTAGCACAGACCTCTTCACTACAACTGAGGAGTGTTTCTTTATACATTTGCCCACTTTTCTTCTATTGTGCTTTCCTTCAGATCATCTGCCTTTCACTGATAGATCTTTTCATCCTGGATTGGTATAACGGTTTTACTATTGGTTTATTTAGTTTTTCTATTTGAGTTTAGTAGCTTTCTTCTCTTTCCTTTTCTGTTTGTTTTCTTCAGTTAATAATCTCATTTTGACTATCACTAGGTGATGATCACTAAATAGTTCCAGCTCCTCTGTTTACTCTTGCATCAATGTACTGTAAAAAAGGGAGCTGCTAACTATTATGTAGTCTATTATTGACTTTTCACATCTGTCTTCATTTACTCTTGTATATTTGTGGATATCTTTATGTGTTAGCTATTTTCATGTTATTCTTTAGGCACAAATCTATTAGTCTCTCTCCATTTGGAGAAGTTGTTGTATTTCCTTCATTACCTATTACTCCTCCTGATGTTTTCTACATTTTGTCTACTATAACGTTTAAATCTCCAAAACCATTAATTCCTCTTTGGGTTTGAGATACTCTGCATCTATTTGTAAATCATTTTCGAAGATATGTTTTGCTTTTTGGTGGCATCTTCATTTGGTCCATAAGCTATTAATATTTTAATTTCTCTTCCTTATGGTTTCATATTTACCACTAATAGCCATGGGCCTATAAATTTCCAACTTTCTAGTAGTTTTTCCATGCGTTTATGCATTAGGAGGCCTACTCCTGCTCTAGCTTTATCTTTGACATCTACTCCTGAGTAGATTAAAGTAAGATTTGGTCCTACATTTTCTATGCCTTGTCTTTTTCTTTGTTTCTGTAATAGCCAAAATGTCTAATAGCAATTAATTCTAACTCTTTTCCATTAATTGCCCTAACATTCCATGATTAACTCAGAGGGAAAACTAAGAGAAGAAATCTGAGGGGGCGACCATCTCCTACCAGACGCTCCCCAGGTTGCGGATAGGGGAACAGCCTCTAGCTGCGAATACCGAATAAGAAGTTGCGGACAAAACTGGCGTTCCAGTGAGGGCGTACAGGGCTGCAGAGTGGGAACTGAGCCCTTAGAAAATGCTCTAGATGTCATGTAAGGTGGCTAACAGGCGAACCGAAACGCCTTTATAACCTCATTCCCCCCCCCCCCAGGTGGACAGAGCTAGTTAACTTGGAAAAACAGTTTGTTTAGGAGAAGGAAAACTCCGATTTCAAACCATGAGCTGACAGGGCTCATAAGCTTTGGAAAGCTATCTGTCTAGGAGTGTATCTCCAAAATAAATCCTGGTCCTCCAGGATGGGGGTTTTGTATAGGGTTAACGCCCCTATGTTGTAAAAAAAAATAAAATGTTACAGAAACCGACAATGGATTGACATATCAGAAGACAGGTGAAGGAAAGACTGACACACACAGTTCAGGATCCGCAAATCAACAAAGCCAGACTGGGCTGGCGATCCAGAACACTGTACCAATGATGGGTGAGGGCCAAAGCCGAAAGGAAGCCATCAACCAGACTATGTCAAGTCTTCTGAATCCAAAACAATCAATGTTGGTGGTCGCATGGAATGTGCGCAAACTTTATCAGACAGGAAAACTTGCGCAGACAATAAAGGAAATGGACAAATACGAAATAGATATCCTGTCTATATGCGAATCACGATGAACTAACAATGGCAAAAGAGATCTCGCTACTGGTCATACGATCCTTTACTCAGGAAGAGAAGACAATTAACATATGAATGAGGTTGCCCTGATACTATCAAAAACGGTAAAAAGACTTTGTTGGAATGGGAACCCATGGGTGAAAGATTACTGAAAGCAAGGTTTAATTCTAAATACGCAAACATGATCTTTATCGTGTGTTATGCTCCACAAGAAGACAAAAGTGAGGAAGAGAAAGAATAGTTTTATGAAAGACTTAAGAGCACAGTACAAAAGACCCCAAGACATGATCTACTTATTGTTCTTGGTGATTTAAACGCCAAAGTTGGAAAAGTTAATAATCAAAGAGAACACATAATGGGACGCGAAGGACTAACTGCAGACACGAATGACAATGGAGAATGTTTGGCGGAATTTTGCGCAGAAAACAATTTAATCATTGGGGGAACCATCTTTAAGCATAGAGACATCCATAAATATATATAGACCTTTCCAGACGAAAAAACCAAAAGCCAAATTGACCACATCACTATCAATAGGAAATGGAAGACATCATTGTTAGATGTGATAACAAGAAGGGGAGCCGATGTTGCACGTGACCATGTGCTCTTGACTGCTAAAATCTGTATAAAATTAAGGAAGACAAAGAAAAGTGACAGCAGGAAAGGGGAAATTCGACGTTGGAAAGCTGCAAAACGAAGAAATTGTTAAATTCAAAATAGAGTTGTTAAATCGATACCAGGCTCTGCTGGATGATAGAACTGTCCTTGACAAAATTCAACCAGGAACTGTAGATCTGAGCCAGGAATTACTGGGACCTAGCAAAAGAAAGAAAGAAAGGTGGATATCAGATCAATCATGGAAAGTGATCGAAGAAAGAAAAAAAAACAAAGGACTGCCTACTAATCACCAGATCAGAAAGAATTAAAGAACAAATCCATAATGAATATACGATGCTAGACAAAAAGTAAAGAAGTCAGTCAAATCGGACAAGAAAGCTTACTATGACATGTAAGCAGAAAGAGCAGAAAAAGCAAGCCAAAGACAAGATATGAAGACTCTAATCCAGACAGCTTAAGAACTTTCCAAAGGGCATAGGAAAAATGACACACCGATCAAAGACACAAAGAAATTTACTCTCGAGCAAAGCAGACCAAATGAACAGATGGAAAGCGTACTTCAATTGTGTCTTAAAGGCACCATCTCAAAATGAGAAAAAAAGATCCTGGTGCACTTGAAACAGTGTCAATAAGAAGTAGTTGAGAGTCTCTCAAGGTTTATTATGTTTCAAAAGTATTATACTACTCTTTTCTTAGGCTTATGGGAGAAAAAGTATTCAAATAACAGAAAATAAGAGAAAAATACGATTTTCTCAAAATGTATTTTTTTATCAGTATTTCCTATCTACTTTTTATTTCTCAATTTATCTTCATAATATTTGGTATGGATGATGAGTGGGAAAACAAAGAAGTAATTGGATATTTTTTTTTTTATATGTATCATAGTTTTGGAAAAATTGAATTTTTTGTACAATATTTTTGTAAATTTTTGGTTGTTCTCATATGCCATTTTCAAAAATTCATAAAATCAAAACTGACCAATGAAACAAAAATATAATCCGACCAAATTTAGATAGTGTATCAAATAAGGTGTGTGCCAAGTTTGAAAGAAATTTGTCGAAAAATGAAAAAGCCTATCGATATTGAACTTGGTGAAATTTGGGGGGGGGGGAATCCAAGACGGCCGCCGTTTCCGTGGCAACTGGAAGTGCCAGGAAAAAAAAAAAAATTCATATTTCAACTCAGTACACCATCTTCATTACACCTATACATAGGTTAAAATTGATAGGAACAAACAGGAAAATGTTCACTCTAGGAGCCCCCCCCCCCCCCCTAAACAGAGAAACGCCAAGGCTCCGCACGGGCATTAAACCTGCAGAAAATGACTTGGACATCAACATGCTACCCCCAACTTTAGATGAAATAAAAAAAGGCAATAGAAAGTCTCAAAACAAGGAAAGCAAAAGGTGAATATCAGGTGACAGCGGAAATGATTAAGATACAAAAAGAAATGACCCTAAAATATTACAAAGTATATTTCAAGAAATTTGGGAGAAAGAAGACCTACCAAATGAGTGGAGTGTTGGGGCTAATCGTCAAACTACCAAAATGGGAGATATTTCAAAATGGGAAAAGTTGAGGGGAATCATGCTACTCTCTATCACCAGCAATATTTTCAGCAAAATATTACTAAACCGTATAAACCCTACAGTCGAACCAAAACTTAGAAAGCAGCAAGCACAAAAAAAAAGGCCATTCGTGCTCAAACGATATATTCACTCTTAGACAAATCTTTGAACAATGCCACGAATGGAATGCTCCCTGTACTCAGATTTTATAGATTTTGAAAAGGCTTTTGATAATGTACACAGACTTGCATTATGGAACAGCCTACGACACTATGGCATCCTCCAAGGTAGTTATCATAATCAAACTGCTTTACAGGGATTTCCATGTTAAAGTAATCTGTGGAAATAGATTGGTGGAGAGAGTGAACATCAATACAGGTGTGAAACTGGGCTGCATTCTATCACCTTTTCTATTCCGCCTTGCTATCGATTGAATTATGAAGGAATCTGTTGAAAATAAGAAAACAGGACTAAGATGGACATTCACTGAAACATAAGAGGATCTTGATTTTGTTGATGATGTTGTACTCCTCCCCTGTCACAGAACATCACAGATATACAAACCAAAACACAGCGAGTTGATAACAATGCACACACACTGGGGCTGCACATAAATATTGGAAAAACAGAAATGATGAGGATGAACAACAAATCAAAACAACCGGTGAAATTTGGAAACAATGAAATTGAGGATATATAAGCTTTCACATATCTCGGAAGTAAAATTATTCAAAATGGAAATTCTTAAGATGAGATCAAAGAAAGATTAACAAAAGCAAGAAAAGTATTTGGATCACTGAATAATATTTCAAGAAAAATCTCAATTAAAACAAAACTCAGATTCTACAAATCTAATATTCTAGTTGTCCTTTTTATGGTGCTGAATCTTGGAAAACAACAAGTAACATCCGCAAAAAGCTGGACACCTTTCAAAACAAATGTCTCAGAAAGATCCTCAAAATATTTTGGCCAAATACGATATCAAACAACGACCTTCAAGAAAGAACATCACTTGAGTCAATATCCGAGATTGTGAGGAAAAGAAGATGGAAGTGGACTGGTCACATTCTTAGGATGAATGCTGATGCCATCCCTAAAATAGCCCTAAGATGGACCCCCAGGGAACAAGGAAGAGAAGTTGCCCGTTAGAATCCTGGAGGAGAAGCATCGAAAAAGAAATGAAGACCCACCGGAAGGCAGAATGGAAGCTGATAAAGAAAGAAACGAGTACATGTATACAAATTTCACGATAAATTTAAGAATCAATCGGAAAATCTTTAAAAATTCAGATAGTTTGTTTTTGTTGTTTTTTGTTTGTTTGTTTCGTTTTGCTTTGCTGTTGCTGTTGTTGTTGTTTTAAAAAAATGAATTTGTGTGCGAGTGTGTGTGTGTGTGTGCGTGTGTCTGTGTGCATATTATACACTCGCAAGGCACAGCAACTTAGTCGAGAATAGCTTAATAAACTTCATTGAAGGCCGATATGACTAATGGAGACTGAGCTTACCCGGTTACAAAAGTATACAGAACTATTTCTTTCAAGGAGTCAGCACGGTTAAAGAAATACATTGATTTTAATACAGATCAAATAACAATGTTTAAGTCTGACTATGAGAAAGATTTATGGAAATTAAAGAACAATGTTTTCGATGGAAAAACAATGGAAAATATTAGAAATAGAAATAAAATAAAATTATTTACAGATAAAAAGGAAATACAGAGACACATTAATAAAACCTGACTTTAAAAACTTATTTTTAATGAGAACTTTGTAGGAATGATAAATAATACAACAGTTAAGTTTGATAAACCTATTTATTTAGGAATTTTTTAGATTATAGTAAGTTGTTAATGTATTAATTCTATTATGATATCAACAATGAGCCGTGGGAGGATAATGAATTAGTTGCCTCAGATACCGATTCTATCTTCTTATCTATTAGAACAGAAGATATTTCTGAAGATATGAAAGAAATAATCCAATTTGCTTAGATACATCTGCTTATCCTAAAGACCACCATTTGTTTTCTGAAAAGAATAAAAATATAATAGGGAAATTTAAAGATGAGTTAAATGGACAAATTATGAATCAAATCGTTTTCCTTAGGAGTAAAGCATATTCATTTACATTAACTATTTGCAAAAAGTAAAGAAATTAAAAGGAATAGGTAAGACAACTATTGAAAAATATATTAAGTTTGATGATTATAAAGAATAGAAACATGAAATGTATATATAAATGAAATAAAATTTAAAAAAGTCTATCACCATTTGATGATAAACGATACATAGAAGCTGATGGTATAAATATACTTCCTTTTTGAATGTCTACTGAATAATACGAAATCTATTTCCATCACTTTCCATTTGAATTACTCTATCACTCACAGGCGAAATATGACAATAAGTCACAACTCCACCACTAATAAAGACATTTCGGGTATAACCCTTCGTAAGAGAACAAACGAGAAATATCAAGAATCTAGATCTAAGTAATACTCCGGCATCACACAATGTGATGTCAAAAGAAAAACATAAAGGAGAAAGAAAGAAAGAAAAAGACACTGATGTTAAGAAACGTAGCAGAGGGGGGGGTGAAGAAAGAGCGAGAGTGGAAGGTTCAGATCTAGAATGAAAACAAAATATGAAAATAATAAGAAAATAAGTAAAGGAGATAGAGAGAATGAGAGAAAGCGAGAGAGAGAGAGAAGAGAGAGAGAGAGAAGAGAGAGAGAAGAGAGAGAGAGAGAGAGAGAGAGAGAGAGAGAGAGAGAGAGAGAGAGAGAGAGAGAGAGAGAGAGAGAGAGAGAGAGAGAGAGAGAGACTGAGACAGAGAGAGAGAGAGAGAGACAGAGGAAGGGAGAGAGAGGTAGAGGAGAGGGAGAGAGAGAGGGAGAGAGAGGAGAGGGAGGAGAGAGAGAGAGAGAGAGAGAGAAGAGGGAGAGAGAGAGAGAGGAGGGAGGGAGGAGGGAGGGAGGGAGAGAGGGAGGAGAGAGAGAGAGAGGGAGAGAGAGAGAGAGAGGAGAGGGAGAGAGAGGAGAGGGGGAGAGGGAGAGAGGAGGGAGGGAGAGGAGAGGGAGAGGAGAGAGGAGAGAGAGGAGAGAGAGAGGAGAGAGGAGAGGAGAGGGAGAGGGAGAGGGAGACAGGGAGAGAGAGGAGAGAGAGAGGGAGAGAGAGGGAGAGAGAGAGGAGAGAGGGAGAGAGGGAGAGAGTGTGTGAGAGAGAGAGAGAGGGAGAGAGGGAGAGAGAGAGAGAGAGAGAGAGAGAGAGAGAGAGAGAGAGAGAGAGAGAGAGAGAGAGAGAGAGAGAGAGAGAGAGAGAGAGAGAGAGAGAGAGAGAGAGAGAGAGAGAGAGAGAGAGAGAGAGAGAGAGAGAGAGAGAGAGAGAGAGAGAGAGAGAGAGAGAGAGAGAGAGAGAGAGAGAGGCTCCTTCGTAATCGTATTATTTAGATAGTTCACATTGCCACATCTCTCTGTTCTTTACGTTATTTATCTTTAAAAAAATATTACTTCACTCCACTGTGACCCCTTCGTATCTATCACTTAGAATAAGTGCATAATATGTTCTGACATTTTTTACGCTCTTATCAAAATTCATTTTGACAGTAATATCAGTTAGTGATTCTTTGATTTTATCGCTTTGATTACTTACATCAATAACATAGATTGGGTAGTATTCCATGTAATCAAAAGGCGAAATATTAACACTAGTTTCATCTCCAAAGCATTTCTTTTAAAGGACACGGTGATCTAGAGGTAAGGTGTGGACCTCTCTTACAAAAGGTTGTAGGTTCGTACCATTTTTTTGTTTTTGAGTAAAAACCTCACCCCCCCACCCCCTCACCCCCACCCCTCTCCAGGTACCGGAGGGAGGTCGACACCTGGTCCCATCGGGGACGGACGATAATAAGGAGATCTCGTGTGCAGATCGCAAAACATTCTGTGCACCTTAAAGTTCCCGTGGCTATTTACAGGGCAGTCTGGGGAAGTTTAACAATTTTACCAAAAAATCCGAGATCCTTTAGTTGTAGAACCCCCCCCCCCCCCAAAAAAAAAAAAAAGCTAACCAAAAATAATAAATAAGCATAAGCGACACATTTTTCAAAGCACAAATTTTAATTTAAGAACCCTCTTACTTCTATGATAACATGATCCACGTATGTGTGTGTGTGTATGTGTGTGTGTTGTGTGTGTTTGACATCTAGATCTGTATTAACTATGTGCACACACGTGCACGGCGATGCCTAGTCTTGGCTGTCTCGGCTGTTGGTAGTGTTGGCACCCTTATGCACTCGTTCCCTCCCCGACTCAGCCTTCGATGAGAATCTACCAGACACGCTCTGTTCTGCTCCCTCTTTGATTACGGTGAGAAAACCTGAGGATCTACAAGACACACATCTGCTCTGTTCAATCTGAGGATCTACCAGACACACTCTGTTCTGCTCCCTCTTTGATTACGGTGAGAAAACCTACCAGACACATCTGTTCTGGATCTACCAGACACACTCTGTTCTGCTCCTCTTTGATTACGGTGAGAAAACCTGAGGATCTACAAGACACACATCTGTTCTCTCCCTCTTTGATTACGGTGAGAAAACCTGAGGATCTACCAGACACACTCTGTTCTGTTCAATCTTTGATTACGGTGAGAAAACCTGAGGATCTACAAGACACACTCTGTTCTGTTCCCTCTTTGATTACGGTGAGAAAACCTGAGGATTTTACCAGACACTTTGATTACTCTGTTCTGTTCTGTTCCCTCTTTGATTACGGTGAGAAAACTCTGAGGATATACCAGACACACATCTGTTCTGTTCCCTCTTTGATTACGGTGAGAAAACCTGAGGATCTACCAGACACAGTCTATTCTGTTCCCTCTTTGATTACGGTGAGAAGACCTGAGGATCTACCAGACACACTCTGTTCTGTTCCCTCTTTGATTACGGTGAGAAAAACTGAGGATCTACCAGACACAGTCTGTACTGTTCCCTCTTTGATTACGGTGAGAAGACCTGAGAACGGCCGTGTGTCACTTGTACACATGGAGATCGTATTCCATATATGACCTGTGTGTCAACGAATGAAGACAAATATTCTGAGTTGCGGAATGTCTTCACCATCCCATCCCTTCTTGAGTGAGGGAAGAATACACAATATATGAGAAGAGGTTAGGTCTATAATTGGGTGTTGCCCTCAAACAAAATAACAACAAATAAAAACCCAAACGATAACAAACATGCAACAAAACAAAAGAGTTTATGTCCAACCAAGAATGGCAATGTAAATACGTATAGTGGGTTGTGGCCCTTGACTCCGTCAAAATGCACCTTCGCCAAATCGCAAGATTTTTTTGTCACTCGTGGACCGTAAATTCTCCCCCCCATTCTCTCTCTCTCTCGCTTTCCTCCCTCCCTCCCTCCCTCCTCTCTCTCTCTCTCTCTCTCTCTCTCTCTCTCTCTCTCTCTCTCTCTCTCTCTCTCTCTCTCTCTCTCTCTCTCTGTGTCTGTCTCTGTGTCTGTGTCTGTCTCTGTCTCTGTCTCTGTCTCTGTCTCTGTCTCTCTCTCTCTCTCTCTCTCTCTCTCTCTCTCTCTCTCTCTCTCTCTCTCTCTCTCTCTCTCTCTCTCTCTCATTATGCCAACTATGTCTGATATGCGGTGATCTCAGGGTGAAAACAGAGGAAACAGATGAATGATGAGAGAAAAGGGATAGGAAAGAAGTAGGACCTACCACCAACCATGCACAAGCCAACTAGTCGGTGCGAGAAATACATGAAGTAGAGGTAAATAAACACAAAAAGATTATGCATAGACTTATAGCATTGTAAGTGAATAAATAGAGAGCTGAAAACACTTTTGTTTTTAATGAAAAACACTTTATTTTTAGATTGAAGATCAAGCTATATCTTGGGTGTGTAATGACACATATTTATCCGCATCGGTACCGGGATCAAGTCTGGGTGAAGATCACTGGCAGATGTCTGTTTCAGACCTCCAGGTGACAGGAAATGTAAATGAGACGTGTCTTTCATTCATGCCATCAATCTTCTGGCATCTCCCCCCGAGTCTAAGGAAAACAAAATACAAACAAAAACGATTATAATCGAAGTGACTAGAATCCATTCCAACTGATGAATGAACAGTTTCAAACCTTTTCCCGGTCGGAGTCTAGATCTAGATTCACTGACTGTAATGAGTATCAAACTCACCCGGTCTGAGTCTAGATCTAGATTCACTGACTGCAATGAGTATCAAACTGGCCCGGTCTGAGTCTACATCTAGATCCACTGATTGTAATGAGTATCAAACTCACCCGGTCTGAATCTAGATCTAGATTCACTGACTGCAATGAGTATCAAACTGGCCCGGTCTGAGTCTACATCTAGATCCACTGATTGTAATGAGTATCAAACTCACCCGGTCTGAGTCTAGATCTAGAGCCACTGACTGTAATGAGTATCAAACTCACCCGGTCTGAGTCTAGATCTAGATTCACTGACTGTAATGAGTATCAAACTCACCCGGTCTGAGTCTAGATCTAGATCCACTGGCTGTAATGAGTATCAAACTCGCCGTTCTTCCAGGCGGTTAGAACTTTGGGTAATTTTACGGTTTAGCAACGTAAAAGAAAGTGAGTCAAATTTGTACTCGTTGTCGGCATCGGCTTAGATCTGCATTTTGAGGCGAGACGGAAGAAATATTTCCAAAATCCCTTACATTGAACCTCTATCCCCACACCATGGTGGGGCGGGTGAGATGGGGAAGGGGGGGCGCGTTCCGAGTAAGGGATTGTAGATAGATTTCTTCCGTCTCATCTTTAAATGTAGATTTAAGTACGTCGATACTAACAACGAATACAAATGTGACCCATTGCTTTGTATACGCCACTGAACCGTAAAATTACAGCTTTGAGGTAATGTTACGGTTTAGCGGCGTAAAGAAAGTGGCTCATGTTTGTATTCGTTGTCAGTATCGGCTTAAATCTACATTTAAAGGTGAGACGGAAGAAATGTATCCACAGTTGCTTTCCCTGGACTCCATTTCCTCCACACCATAGTATATATTTCTCGTGTGTTGTCTGACGAATGGTTATGCCCGAAACGTCACGTGTTTGTTCTGTCTTTATTGGTGGAGTGTTCACTTATTATCGTTTTTTTACCTTTAACTTCACTCCACTGTGGCTCCTTTGTATTACTTGTGGCACATTGCATGGTATCTACACAAAGTAGGAGCCACAGTGGAATGAAAGTATCTGTTCTGTCTTTATTGTTGGAGTTGTCACTCATTGTCGTTTTTCCACTGCATCAGGTGTCTACGTGCATGTATTTTGCTTTTGTTACAACATGAATGAAGGATAAACCTTAAGTTATCACAATTTTATACAAATTGCCCCATCCCCTTTCGCCCCCACCCCCCCCCCCTCCCCCTTTTCCCCTTTCTCTACCTCCAAACCAATCCTTACTAAAAAAAATAATTTAAAGTTCGGCAGAACTATGTCTGAATAAAAAAAAGTGATACCCATCTGGAGCATTTGTCTGAAACTCTTAAAAAAAATAATTGATGTGGATTTCTGGGACTCGGTAGCCCAGAGGCAAGGTATCGGTCTCTCAACCGAAAGGTCGTGAGTTCAAGCTCCAGTTGGAAAAAATTAGCAAGTTTTTTTTTCGAGTAAAATACTAACCCCTGTTCTATGTAGGTGGATCGACACCAAGTCCCATCAGAGACAGGCGATAAAAAATCAACCAAATCAAATCAAATCAAATCAACCAAATCAAATCAAATCAAATCAACCAAATCAAATCAAATCAACCAAATCAACCAAATCAAATCAAATCAAATCAACCAAATCAAATCAAATCAAATCAACCAAATCAAATCAAATCCGACGTTGTGTTCTTTGGAAAAGACACATAACATATGATTTCCCACTACAACCAGGTGAGAATGGGTACAAGCACTAGCTTGGGAGTAAAAATCTGCATCAGACTAGAGTCCTGTCCAGAAGGTGATTATTATCACCTGTTCCGTTCCGCTTCACACTACAGAAGCCGAGATAATCTCCGACTCTTTAGGCTGGAACTTAAGTACACAAAACTAGAATGTCAGGTGGTAAACACAATACCTGTATTATAATAACTGAAACAGGATATTAAATATGTAATGAAAAAAATATTAGTACCTGTATAAGTAGAAATGTTTTTCAGGTGGTAGTTTTATAGGTACGTCATGTTGTCCATCAGTTCTACAGCAGAACTGCAGTAAAACTAACGTTGCCAGATTTGGATCATTTTTACGGGCGAAAGCAATGAAGCCTGACGTAAACGAACTTGGACACGCGTCTTTATATTCACCGATGCAATACGAGCCTTGAGGCCAGAGGCGTTTACTGTTAGGTGGATCGGAACCCTTCTTCCAGCACAACTTGGCATTACGATATGATTCATTATAACTACGAAAATTAAACCCATAAGAGCTTCTTGACATGTTTGGTTTAGTACTGTAGACGTAATAGGAAAGAACCGTGAAACGACTTCTGCCGTTAACACTAGACGAATCCGGGTTAGGGCATCCTGACATAGGGTCCGGTAAGGTATACGAGCCACCAGGCCAGTCATTGACGTCAGATTGGGTCGTTGTTGGCTTTCTCGTGGTAGTGACCGTGGAAATCACCGGGTCTTGGTCCGTTGGGGTGACCTTCTGCGTTGTCACATTCAAAGCTGGTTCTTTCGTTGACATCGTGATAGGAACGCAACACTCTGTTGTCAGCCTTGAGAGTTCATTTCCTAGGCTATTCGTAGCATTTTGAAATTTGGTGTCAATCGCAGTGATTTGATTTCTCAGCTTTGCCAGTCTGGAATCAACTCGACCTTGAAACGTATGGTGCGTTTGGTTGATGGTTTGAATCTCATATTCAAATTTGCTTTTCATCAGCTCATTGGCAGATTCCAACTGAGAGTAATTAGTCTTGCAAGCCTCAGTTGTCTTTTGGATCTTACCATCAATCTGTGTGTGTCTGTTTTTATCGATGACATTGTCAATCATTATTTCGTTCAGCGTGAAATTCTTCAACTCTGAAACGCTCACAGCCAGTTCATCACCGGTGACGTACTTCGTATCCGCGTATTTTTTCCATTTCGCTATTTCTGAAACGATGTGGTCTTCCCTGTTTTGAAATTCTTGTTTTAAAGTCTGAAGTTCGCCTGTGATGAACGTTTTCAAATTAGAATTTTCCAGTTCCAGCTTTTTGAGTCTGTCGGCGTAATCATCGGTGGCTGAATCAATGAGCTTTCTAATGTCATCCGTTGACAGTTGTTTTTCCTTGATCACTATTGGTGAAGTCTTAAGGCTTACAAAGTTCTCATCGCTGTCAAACCCACTGACCTCACATCCGTACACACCTGCAGTTTTTTTGGACGCTATTGACCATGTGATTTGGAGGAAATGGTTGACTCCGATACCGTTATTGCTTACAACGGTAACGGTATCATCTGCCTTTGAAGTTGTATTTGCGTCTATGCGATACTCCGCGAAGGTTGTCTTGGTGCCGAAGAAGTCGAACTTAGTGATTCGAATTCGTGAGAGGCTTTGGAGTTCGAGATGCTGGCAATAGAATTGTCCACTTTGCACGTGAGTTTTACGTCTGTGGTACTTCCTGGCGTGATTTCGTCCACACTGGTCTGCAACACCCAGGCTTGGCAGGCCATGAGCATAGCGAAGAGTGCCGTCACTAGAAGTACAGTGTTCATCATCGGTTGAACTGGCTGAGGGAGACAAGATTACAATAGAAGGTAGCCTCTATCAAAGACGTCTCATATTGATGACATGGATATTCTATATACATGTATTATGCCAAAAAAATACGACTTAACCTAGGTTTTTTCCCTTCTTTTCGTTCCCTTGCCCGATGCTATTCAAATGACGCCAACAGATTAGTACATATTAAATTTGTATTGCTCATGACATGGATGGAAAAGAACTTGACGACATCATAACGTTTCATATAAGCACACATTTGACATATTTCCAGTTACCTTTCTATTGAACAATTAAAGACAGTCTTAGCTTTCTTCCCCTGCTCCTTTCCAGATACAGGGCCGGCAATCCCCCTTCCCGTTCCCTATTGGAGCGACGATGTTAGTGTCGTCACCAATTTTTGCCAAAAGGTTGTGATTATAATGCGCTGTCTTTTGATATTGAGGAAGAAGCGCCAAAAGCATAGAGAGGTGTGAAAAGTCAATCATAGACTACATAATAGTTAGCAGCTCCTTTTTTTACAGTACATTGGATGCAAGAGTAAACAGAGGAGCAGAAATATTGAGTGATCATCACCTAGTGATTGCCAAAATGAGATTATTAACTGAAGAAAACAAACAGAAAAGGAAAGAGAAGAAAGCGACTAAACTCAAAATAGAGGAACTAAATAAACCAATAGGAAAAGAGATATACCAATCTAGGAAAATAAGATTTATTAGTGAAAGGTAGATGGATCTGAATGATAGCATAACAGAAGAAAAGTGGCAGTTGTATAAAGAAACACTCCTCAGTTCTACTGAAGAGGCCTGTGGTAGGAAACAATTCAAAGGAAATGAGAAAAGAACAGCATGGTGCAATGAGAATGTCAAAACTAAGATCAAAGAAAAGAAGGACGCCTGGAAGAAATATTTGCAAACAAAGAGACCAGAGGATAGGGTAAATTACTTGAATAAAAGAATTATCGCCAAAGAGGAAGTGAGGAAAGCAAAACATGAACAATGTGAAGAGTTTGCACAAGGGCTTCAAGAAAGCTGTCGAGGAAATCAAAAGCTGTTCTGGGGGTGCAGTGAAGAGCATGAGAAAAACCAAAGCATAACCAATACGACAAATTAAGAATGCCAAAGGAGAAATAATGAAAGGAGACAGTCAAACCAGAACATATGAAACAAGGAGTAAAGATCAATCAGTAAGAGTAACAAGTAATCCAGGAGACGACTGAAGATGGAAGAAATCCAAACAGCTATAAGAAAAGCAAAATTAGGAAAAGAGCAGATCAAGTTTATCCAGAAATGATTAAAGAACCAAGGGAAAGAGGCAGACAAACTACTACATGCAATATGCCAACAAGCATGGAAGTCCAAACAGGTGCCAACCGACTGGAAAAAGGGAACGATAGTACCAATGCATAAGAAAGGATCAAGCATGGAATGCTCAAACTTTAGAGGGATATCACTACTTAACGTACCAGGAAAAGTGTATGCCAGGATACTGAAAATGAGACTAAGGAAAAGAATAGAGGATCACATTGAAGAGCATCAGAGTGGATTTAGACCAGGAAGAAGTGTACAAGACTACATATTTACAATTAGACAAATAATAGAAAAAATTCCTTGAGAGAAACCTTGCCTTGCACCTGTGTTTTATAGATCTAGAAAAAGGCGTTTGACAATGTAAGGAGGGACGAACTGTGGCATTCCTTAAAAGAGTACAATGTAGAGCAAAATTTAATAGAAGCCATTAAACGTTTTTACAAGAAACCAACATGTGCAGTGAGAGTAGCTGAAAACATATCTGCAGAATTTGATGTAGATATAGAAGTAAGACAGGGTTGTTCCTAAATCCTCTTTTGTTTATCACATTTATCGATTCAGTCGCAAAGGCATCCTCAAAAATGAAGAAAATGAATGCAGGTATGTAGAAGTTCAAACCAGTAAGTGTATCAATGCTTTCATTTGCCGATGATTTAGTTCTGTTTCGAAAATCAGAAAGTGACCTTCTGTGGAATATCAATATTATGAACAATGAACTAAATAAAAGAGGAATGAGAGTAAATGCAAAGAAAACCAAAACAATGCTAGTAACTAGGGAAGCTAAAACACAAAATCTTAAATTGGGCAGGAGAATTAAGAACAAGTTCAAGGCTACAATTACCTAAGAGTAATGATTAACTCTGATGGAAAATTCAGAGAAGAAATCAGCCAGAGAATCCAAAAGACAAGTGCAATATATAACCATCGAAGAAAAGGTATTTGTAGGTAAGCAAGAATTGTCAACAAAAAACGAAATGGCAGTAAGTATACAACACAGTTTATTGTCCTACTCACCATGGCAGTGAAACCTGGACCCTAGACAGTAGAGAATACAGTAGAGTACAGGCAGCTGAGCTGAAATATTTAAGAAGAGTAGTAGGGAAACTAAAAGAGACAAAATCAGAAACACAACAATAAGAGATCAAACCAAAGCAGATGACATAAAAACTAAGATGGAAATAAATCAATTCAGATGGTTTGTGCATGTAAGCAGAATGAATGACAATGAAATAACTCAATCAGTATACAATGCTAAAACCCAAGGTAAAAGACCAAAAGGCAGACCACGGAAAAAGTGGGAAGAAGATATAAAAGAGGCATTGAAGAATAGAAATTTAACATAATTTTTGGAAGAAACAGAAAATGCCAGAACAGGGCATCCTGAAGAAAGATAATCTCGGGCATCTGAACCCATACACCGAAAGGTAGAAGGGGAACTGATAAAGAAAGAAAGAAAGAAAATGAATACTAAAAGTGGAAAATAAATAATTGAAAAACTTAATCAATTAATTAAGAATACATATCCTAAAGAAAATTATCAAATTATAGTTAGTAGAAATAAATATGTCATTACTACAAACTTTAATCATCCAGTACAACTTAATCCAAAAAGACATTACGAGATCGCACTCGTGGATTTGAAGAGTTACTACACTTTCCCAAACATTTCATCTCAAAATAATGTAATAGCATACACAATAAAAGATAAAACGAAAGAGCTTATTATTCTTGTTGGGTCGTATCAATTTAACGGTTTGAATAAAGATATAGAAAGACAGTTAAAAAAGAATGACGACAAAGACGCATTTCAATTCATTGTCAATCTAAATACATTTAAATCTATATTAGATATAAAAAAGGATATAAAGTTGAATTTACACATAATAAAAGCATAAAAATATGTTAACATTTACTAAAGACAAGTGTAAGGCGGGAATGCACGAGTCAGAAAATATCGTAAACATCCTAGCTATAAATAGTATTTTCATTCACATTAATATTAGTAATGGGTCAATTGTAAGTGGGTCACAATATCCCGGTTATATAATCTTTTTGTCTTCAAGTTTTTTCCAGGTTATAAAATCATCCAGACTCCCACCAACCCTATATATTTACCAATAACATTAAATGACATAACGGATTTTAAACGGGGGCGGGGGGGGGAGGGGGCGGCGTGTCCTGGAGTGAAACATCTTCCCGTTTGTTCCTATCAATTTAACTGATGTATAAGTGTAATGGGCATGGTGTACTGAGTTGAAATATGTCGTTGTTTTTTTTCCTGACGCTTCCGGTTGCCTCGGAAACGGCGGCCATCTTGGATTTTGCCCTCCAATTTTTACCAAGTTCAATATCGATAGGCTTTTTCTTTTTTTAACAAAATTGTTTTAAACTTGGCACACACCTTATTTAATACAATATCTACATTTTTTTTGCAAATTGGATTTTTGTTCCACTAGTAAGTTTTGATTTTATGAATGTTTGAAAATAGCCGCCTATGAGAACAACCCAAAATATACAAAAATATTGTAAAAAATTCAATTTTTCAAAAACTGTAATACATTTAAAAACCCCGTCTAATCATATCTTTATATTCCCACACTCATCATCCATACCAAATTTCATGAAGATACGTTGAGAAATAAAAAAAGTAGATAGGAAATACTGATAAAAAAGGACATTTTGAGAAAATCGTAATTTTCTCTTATTTTCTGTTAATTGAATACATTTTTCTCCCATAAACCTAAGAAAGAGTAGGATAATTAAAGATCATAAAACCTTGAGAGGCTCTCAACTACTTCTTATTGACACTGTTTCAAGTGCACCAGCACCTTTTTACTCATTTTGGGATGGCGCCTTTTGATAATAGTTACGCGGAATATGTTCCGTAACTTTCGACAGCTCTAAAGCAATATTGATTATAGATCCTCAAATAAGGTTGTTTTGGATAGTGTTTATTGTGGCAATTAAATTGAGTACCAACTTGCTATACTTTAGAAAATATTTATGGCTTTTATTGTATAATAGTTGTGTTGAAAGATATGCCTGTATTGTTTCTAAAAAAATCGTATACATTCAAAGAATCAATACTGAGCTTCTTTTATGATATCAATATGACGGGAATGAACTGCACTAGTATGATAAACTAGATTTGTCTCATTTTCGGCAAAAATGGTATTCCCAGAACCCGCCCCTCCCCCCCCCTTAACGTAAAGATTACAGATCAAAATCATATTCCCTTAGATGTAAGAGGTGAAGAAGTTACTATTATATTTCATTTACGTGAGAAGTGATCTATATTCTATATATGAAAATGAATGCACAGAAATTTGGTGTATTAGAAACTAAAAGTAAAAGTGAGGATGACATAAAAATACTTGATGATGAATTAGGTTTGCAAATGTTGAAATAGAACTAAGACGTAGAATAAATATTGGTTTGAATGGCGTTGAAAATATGTTAGAGAAAGAAGGTTTTCACTCTCAAAAAGTATATGGCGATGATAATAAAGATGAATTATACTACGCTGAAAATGATATAAATATATTCCATAATAATCCAATAAATATTCATCTTAATTGTATAAAACATAATCATTTCAATGATGAAGAGTCTTCTATTTTGTATTCATTCTTTCATGGTAAATGTACTATTTTAGAGAGACCCGTTTCCCTTATCTATCACCCGATTAAAGAAAGTTTTAAACATTTCAAAGTTCAAATAAAAGATATAGATAATAATAATATTATTATTCTAGATAAATGTTATCGTAAATTGCATATAAGAAAATAACTACAAAATATATCGAACAAAGATTAAATATTTTTCAAGGTTAGAAAGGAAAGATTAAACTTGCTATGAAAAACAAAGAGTCCTCTACTGTTAGAATCTCAGATGTTGGTGATGATTTAATTGCAATTACCAATAAACAAATTGAAAAAAATAAATATTGCGTTTGAGAATGGAAAAAGTGTTAATATAAAACTTAATAAAACTCAATTACAATATAACAAAAATAAAGTAGAAGGAGAATGTATTGGTGCATTAATGTCGTAAGCTAGAAGCTTTTTACCAAGCATCGCAAAAAAGAGTTGCACCGGCGAAAGCTAAAAGTAGTTTGGCAGGGCTTGGTTCAGCTGCGGTTAGTAAAATAATCGGGGATGGATTATACATTTTTTTTAAGTAATGGATGTAAAGTAAAAACCATGGGATCAGGTTATAATTAAATTCAAAACTAGCACCTCTTAAAGACCTACAGGGATTTGATGAAGGGATTTATATGAAAACAAAGATGGATGGTTTGATGGGTCTGGAATATTTCATGATATTGCAAAAGAAATACGTTTACTTAATTTAATTTTCTAACTCTTAAAGTGGATAACGAATTTGTTTTGGAGAAAATATATCCGCGATTAACTGCTGAGTCTTTTGTTCCACCTGTTTAAAATAAATTTGTTGATATAAATAAGACGATTGACGTAAGTCTCAGTCGTTTGAGTGATATAAAGGAAGTGAAAAATTATTAACAACAAAATAGTAAACAGAGAAGGTCATTATCTAAAACATAAAGCAACTAATGCATTACATTATACTAATCATGGATTAAATGCTGTTTTGTCTGCGTCCGCTATTGCTTGTGTTTCGACTCTACGCCAATTAGTAGTGTTACAAGTTAATTTAAGTTTATCAGCTGTTTGTGGTGGAATGGCATTACTCATAGATAAACTAAACAAAAAGTTAAAAGTTAAAGAACAGAAACATAGAGATATTTATACATTAGCAGAAACTAAATTAAATACTATTGAATCACTTATTTCCAAAGCACTTGAAAATGGACATATTGAACATAGTGAGTACCAATTTATTTTAGATACAGAAAAGAAATTTAATCAATACAAAGAAAGTATTATAGCGTCTAAGAATAAAACGTTTTATGGAGAAGAAATAAAAGAAAAAGGTAGAAAAGAAGTAAGGGAATCCTTTTAAAAGTTATTTAATAAAAACGACTTTTAAAGAAATAGATGTTTGGAAGATACGTGATGAATTAGTTAAAGAGTGCATTAACTTAAGAGCCGAGTTAAAAGATAGATTTGTTTCTGAAAGGATTGGGGAGGAATATAGACAAGATACATATTAAAAAACAAAACAATTAGAACCTTTACTTAAACATAATGAAGAAACAAGGAGGAAATTATGAAACAAAGTAATCTATTGAAAGAACAAAAAGAATTATTTAATACAGTTTTAGAAAAAAGAAATAAACACAGCAGCAATAGAATTGTTAAAGATAATGAAGATAATAAATATGATTTAGGTGAATTAGGAGAAAAATACTTATCAACTGCATTAAATAACAAGAAAGTTTATGATTCAATCTTTGGTCCAAAAATGGCTGGTAAAAACCGTATAATTGGAAATAAACTTTACTATCGAATACTAATGATGATATCATAACTGCTGGTAAACAATATAAAGGAACTGGTGGTTTACGGGAATTATTAACAAGAATGAAACCTAATGAACATTTAAGGACTAATGAAGATAAAGAAGAAATTTAAAGATATAATGATAGACACAAATAATCTGTTTGACGAAAACGAAAGTATAAAAGGAAATTGCCGCAGGTATAAGTACGGAAACTATATTACACTCATCATACAAACACACTATCCATCACAACTTCGAAGGCAAACTATTGTTGGTGGTATATCAGTTATTCTACCCTGTAATCCTGATGAACTAATTGAAAGAATGCGTTTATTATTTGCTAGTAAAGAAGCTGGTAACACAGGTGTTGATCAAGAGTTGAAAGAACATTAAAAACTTTATATAAGAAATAAATTATTGATAAGAATCAATTGAAAACCTTAATGATCATAATATAGCTTTATAGAATTTATTTTGTTCCTATTAAAAATTATATATTATTCAAAACCCGAATTAAATAATGGAAGTGGTACTGGGTATTATAATGGGGGTGGATTACTTGATTCTATAGTTAGTGCTATTACATGTCAAGCAGTAAAAGAAGTTGCATGAAATGTTGGTAAAAAAGTTGCGGAGAAAACACTAATTCAGATTGGTAATAGAGGAACGCAAAAAAAATAGTTAATAAGATTATTCCTCCTGAAAAAAAATTGGGGGTATGCTACCATATAAATCTAAAAGCACCCTTTATAAATATGCTACACCAATTCAAACATATGTAAAAAATCAATTGTAGATAATTATCTTTTTCTATTTTAAAGAAAATAATTTTATGGCTTTTCTCATCTAAGGAGAATCACAAGGGCTTCGCAGTATTTGAATAATTTCTGGCGTATTATTTCCTAATTTCAGTAAATCCAAGATCCAATTGTAACAACTCTTGATATTCTTCACACATCACACTTCATTTTATATACTTATACAAAGCAGATATTTTTATATGAAATCTTTATTCAATAAAACTATTAAACTCATTAATTGTATAATCATAGAACATGTAGAGTAACTTAAAATTTCTTAAATACTTCCCAAGGTCGTAATAATAGATCGTATTCTTTTTATCAATATATTTTATTTTGGTCATCAACTGATCACATTTGTTAAGAACTTCATCAGTACTGTTGAATTGGGTATTTCTACTGAGATGTCAGGTGAAGGTGAATCAATTTCGCATCTAGATAACCTTTCTTAATTCAGAGATACGAATCTTTTCTCTATTAGTGTTATTTTTCTACACTAAAATGTATATAATCAGTTGGATTAAGGTTATATTTTTAATATGTTTATAAAATAACTTTAATTTAGTTTTAGAAATACAATCGTTAAAAATATCATTGAACAGATTTTTTATTTCCATTTTTATAAAGAAAAGAACAAAATAGTTTAAAATTTGGTTTTCTATAACTCGTTAGTATAAAAAGACAGTTATTTCTTTCCCTTGTAAATCATTGACTTAATATGTAATAGGATTAGTTTGTAACACTTTGTCAATAACAAAAAAATTCTGAAGTCCAGTTACTAGTGTAGCCTGTCTCAAAGTGTTTTTTTTTTATACTTAGTGATTCGTACGTGTTCACCTACTTTAAATTTGCTTTGTAAATCACAAACATCATCTTGAACTACTCTTTCATAAATATCATCTTCATTTTCATTTTTACTTTCTTCTATTAGTGTCATCGTAATAGTATTTTGAAAAGTGTTATTGTATTCTTTTACTATTTGTTCTAATACGTTGTAGTATTGTGTTGTATTACAAGCAGTGAAATACTTAAAAATATTTTCTTTAAGAGTTCTATTAAACGCTCAGCTTTACAGGACTTTCCTTCTGTTCTGTGTAGAATAAAATTTATGTTCTCTGTCTTAAGTAAATCTGTAAAAGTTTTGTTATAAAATTCCGTTCCTTTGTCTACAAATAACTTTTCAGGTGTTCTTTCTTTGAATATATGTTTAAAAGCATATGTTACTTTAATCCTGTTTTAGTTTTTAATGGTATTACTAAAGTGAATTTACTAAAAAGACCAATAACAGGTAGAATATATTTATAATGCTTATTTGTTTTGAGTATGTCTGTATATCAATAAGATCTGCTGCAAAAATATCATCAATTCTAAAGACAACAACGTTTCTTTTGGGAAATTACTTGATTACTTTTTTTTATGTAATTCATCACTTAATTCATTAGTTAATGGTTCGTCGCCTAGTCATTTAGTCCCAAAACCTAATGTCTTTTTTACTGCCAGTTAAATTTTGAACTACCCTTCTGTCGATCCATTCTCTGAATCCATTTGTTTTAAGAGGTTTTAATCTATCTAACATCTCTTTATCACAGATTTTATCTTTATCTTTAAACCGTTCGCTTTTTCCAGTCGTCTGGCACCTGTTTGGACTTCCATGCTTGTTGGCATATTGCATGTAGTAGTTTGTCTGCCTCTCTCCTATGGTTTTTAATAATTTCTGAATAAACTTGATCTGCTCCTGGGGCTTTTTTTTTCAATTTCACACTTGTTATGGCTGTTTGGATTTCTTCCATTGATATATCTACATTTTCAGCTGTCTCATTTGGATTACTTGTTACTCTTAATTATTGGATAATATGTTCTAGAGGGATTATGTAATTGTTGAAAATACTTTCTCCATGTTTCCATATTTCTCCTGTCACATTCTTAATTTGTTGTTTTGGCATGCTTCTTATTTTGTTGCTTTTTCATTGCCCCCCCAGAACAGCTTTTTTTGATTTCCTCTAAAGTCTTTGTCGAAACTCATCCAACCATTCATGTTTTTATTTTTCTCACTTCCTACTTGGCGATATTTTTTTATTCACGTAATCTATCTTATCCATCTGGTCGCTTTGTATTTCTTCCAGGCATCCTTCTTTTCTTTTGATTTTAGTCTTTTGACATTCTCATTCCACCATGCTGTTCTTTTCATATCTCCTTTAATTTGTTTCCTACCATATATCTCTTTAGTACAACTGAGGAGTGTTTCATTATACATTTGCCATTTTTTTTCTATTGTGCTATCATTCAGACCCATCTGCCTTTCACTGATAAATCTTTTTATCCTAGATTGGTATATCTGTTTTACTATTGGTTTATTTGGAGTTCTTATTTTGAGTTTAATAGTTTTCTTTCGTTTCCTTTTCTATTTGTTTTCTTCAGTCAGTAATCTCATTTTGGCAATCACTAGGTGATGATCACTCAATATTTCTGCTCCTCTGTTTATTCTTGCATTCAATGTACTGTAAAAAAGGGAGCTGTTAACTATTATGTAGTCTATGATTGACTTTTCACACATGTCTTCATTTACTCTTGTATATTTGTGGATATCTTTATACGGGAAAATAAAAGGTGTTGGCTATCTTCATGTTATTCTTTAGGCAAAAATCTATTAGTATTTCTCCATTTGAAGAAGTTGTTGTCTCTTCTTCTTTACCTATTACTCCACCTGATTTTTCTATATTGTTGCCTATTATAACGTTTAAATCTCCTAAAACCATTATTTCCTGTTTGGGTTTAGATTCTCTGCAGCTATTTGTAAATGTTTTAAGATTCTCGTTGGTGCCCATAAGCTATCAATAATTTAATTTCTGTTCCTTTTGGTTTAATATTTATCTCTAATAGCTGTGGGCTTATAAATGTCCAACTTTCTAGTAGCTTTTTATGCCTTTTATGCACCAGGAGGCCAACTCCTGCTCTAGCTCTACCTTTGACATCTACCCCTGAGAAGATTAAAGTATGATTTGGTCCTACATTTTCTATTCCTTGTCCTTTTTTCATTGTTTCTGTAATGGCCAAAATGTCTACTTTGAATTGTTCCATTTCTTCAGCTAACTCTTTTTCATTTATTGCCCTAACATTCCATGTTAAAAAAATCACAGTCCGTGTTCGTTTCCAAGTTCACGGTGTAAGGTAAAGCCGGGTATATTGCATTTATTTTTCTGAATCAGTTTGTTTTTGGTTAAGCAAGGGATTAGCCCACTGTACCCTAGGTAGATGGTGGGACTGCCACCTTGATGCCCCCTACTAGGCCTTGTTATTTTCTGTCAGTGTTACCCACTTAGTCTTTGAGTTTAGTAGTTTTCTCTCTCTCTCCTTTTCTGTTTGTTTTCTTCAGTCAGTAATTTCATTTTGGCAATCACTAGGTGATGATCACTAAACATTTCTGCCTTTTGTTTACCTGCATCCAATGTACTGTAAAAAAAGGAGCAGGTTGTTATCTATGTCAGAGTTAACTCCTTTAGCCTTGGTGAGTCAAGACCGACCTGCAAGGCAGCTGGGGACTCGTGGAGGGCGGGATCATTTACTCTCCGTACAGGTGCTTACATGTCTACTGCCCGGATAATAGTAATAATAATAATAATAATAATAATAATAATGATAATAATAATAATAATAATAATAATAATAATAATAATAATAATAATAATAATAATAATAATAATAATAATAATAATAATAATAATAATAATAATAATAATAATAATTATAGTAATAATAATAATAATAATAATAATAATAATAATAATAATAATAATAATAATAATAATAATAATAAATAATAATAATAATAATAATAATAATAATAATAACAACAACAACAATAATAATGATAATAATAATAATAATAATAATAATAATAATAATAATAATAATAATAATAATAATAATAATAATAATAATAATAATAATAATAATAATAATAATAATAATAATAATAGTAATAATAATAATAATAACAATAACAATAATATATTATAATAATAATTATAATAATAATAATAATAATAATAATAATAATCATAATAATAATCATAATGATAATCATACTACTACCACTACTACTACTACTACTACTACTACTACTACTACTACTACTACTACTACAACTACTACTACTACTACTACTACTACTACTACTATTTCTACTACTACTACTACTATTTCTACTACTACTACTACTACTACTACTACTACTACTACTACTACTACTACTACTACTACTACTACTACTACTACTACTACAACTACTACTACTACTAATGATAATAATAATAATAATAATAATAATAATAATAATAATAATAATAATAATAATAATAATAATAATAATAATAATAATAATAATAATAATAATAAAAATAATAATAATAATAATAATAATAATAATAATAATGATAATAATAATAATAATAATAATAATAATAATAATAATAATAATAATAATAATAATAATAATAATAATAATAATAATAATAATAATAATAATAATAATAATAATAATAATAATAATAATATAATAATAATAATAATAATAATAATAATAATAATAATAATAATAATAATAATAATAATAATAATAATAATAATAATAATAATAATGACGATAAAAGCACTGTCTAATTTCTATCCTGATATTTGTGACCTACCTCAGCTGCTACCAAACAGAACAGAGAAAAAACGAAAAACTGATGGGGCCCAGGCCACGCTGGTTATATCGAACCGATATTTTAAAAACAAATACAGATGTAGATCAACAAAAACTAGCAACAACAAAAATTTAAAAAAACTCAAAATAAAAGCAAAAACACAGGTAAAAACCAGAAACAAAAAACAAACTGCAACTGACACGTTAAAAACCACCCTTCTCAATAATGTTTTGCTGTTATCTCCTTGCGACCTGTTTAGACGTCCTCACAAACAGGTTATCAGAATGTCATAGATTATTTATTTACTTTTTAATAATAGAAAGGGGAAAAAAAAGACTCGTCAAAACTGAGATTACTTTTTGGAGTTTGCCCGTTGGCAATCAATAACATTGATATCAACTGACAACCAATCGTGGGTCTTGGAATGACAGGGTCGTAAGTCCAATTGTTTTCCAAAAAACCAAACGCACACACACACACACACACACACACACATTGAAACTTACATATCGTATATCGTGTGTATTCTCCCTTTCAACAACATATTATCAAGGGTCAATGAGCCTTTTACGGCTCATTTTCGAGATGTGAACAAGTTCCTTCAAGGCTGTTACAGCCCTTCGAGCCGAAACGTATCCATGTTTCAATAGTCTGAAGCGGAACAGGTGATAATCATCACCTCCTGGCCAGGACGCTAGACTGACGCAGATTTTTACTCCCAAGCTATCGCTTATACCCATTTGTACTTGGGTAGAGGGGAGGAAATGTGTGTTAAGCGTCTTTCCCAAAGGAATGCAATGGATCGTAGCCTTACTAGGCTTCGAACCCAGGACCTCATGATCCCCACTCTGACAGCCTAAGCACTCGGCTACTGACGTCACATTTTAGTGATGTACACGGTTGTATTAGCAAAGACAAAAATCTGTTTTTGGAATCTTTAACACCAGTTTTCAAAACCAGCCACCCTTGACCGTCATTGAAAGGCCACGTAATACAATATATGTGCGTATATATCCATTTGATAACGAGAGAGAATGGCGTGGTTTGTCTTTCCTTTACGAGGGTTGAATAAATGGTTTTGCTCGTGACGTAAAGGACAAAGGTCCTTCGACCACTAAAAGTGACATAATATTATCATGAAAAATATTCTCTCAAATTTTTGTTGTTGTCTGTGTGCGTAGATTTGTTTTGGTGTTGTGCAACGTTTGAAGGAGAAAAAAAATACAGTCCAACCCTCTTATATTGACATCACTGGGACCACCAAACGTTGTCGATATAAGAGGTTGTCGATGTATTAGAGCAACCATTAAAATAAAGGGACACAACCAAAACTAAGTCATAATACAACGTCAATCGAAGGCAATGTGTGGCCCTAAAAGGACCGTTTTGGAAGAGGGTGAGAATGAGAGCATTGCTGGCTTCTATATCGCTGGTATGAAAAAGTCATTGATGATCGTCTCAGAATCGTCTGTTCGAGTCACGCTTTGATTGGTCCAGGGCGCAGGATTTCACTGGTCGAAGAGCATGCGTTGTAATTGGCTTTGATTGCTCCAGGGTGCAGTATTTTATTGGTCTGCAGGCATGTATTTTCATTTGTCAATTCTTGGCTTTCACTAATCGATTTACCGGCCATTGACGAACATTTATGTTGTCTGTAGACTGATTTTTGCCTGCACCGACACAATCGGTAAAGTCGATATAAGGGGTTTGAGTCAAATTTACGTCAACATATCAGTGAGGTTTTTTTATTACTAATAATATATAAGGAAAATAAATGAGGACTTTGATTTGACGTCGATATATGCGATGTCGATATATGCGATGTCGATATATGTGGGTTGAACCGTGTCATAAATGCGTGCGCTGTGTGGATGAGAATGAACGTTAGACAAGATAAGTTTTTGGCTTGTTTTTTTGTTTGTTTTGTATCGGTGTACGGAGACATTTTTTCCCTGTTGTGCGCAACAGCTTAAAGGGAACATTGATCATGAATATTAAACATTGGGTTATGATCAAAGCCTTAGCCTACTCTTTTGAAACTGCTACATACGAATCAGAGTTCGATTTCAGGAATTCCTGATCCCTTATGGTCATCCATAAAATGAAATGCTTAATGCTCAATCTATTATATTAGGCTAACTTTGAAACTACTTCAGGATTTCAGGAATTTCTTGATCCCCTATGATCATCCTAATATAAAATGCATATTGTACAATGTATCATATTATTTATAAGGCTATTATCTTCAAACTGTTTATTACGAATCAGAGGCACCCGGACTCTTTGGATTGCAGTTTATCCCTATTGTCGTCCATACACATGAAATACAATGTACAAGATGATTACTGTTGCTGGGGTTTGTTTTTTCCCAATGTTTCCGATGGTGAAAGTCGCAAAACGTATAAGTCTAAAATAGGTAACGCCTTTCCCCTCCGCTTTTTTCTTTAACATTAGGAAGCTTCTAATGTTTTTGTCTAGTAAGAATGCCATGGCACAAAAACTAATATAAACCCGTATAATAACTATGTGAGCAATCTATATATCGCTATTGGGTCTAGTTTTTTGACAATTGCAAACCGTGTATCTATTGGATCTAGTTTTTGACAATTGCAAACCGTGTATGCCTATTGGATCTAGTTTTTTGACAATTACAAACCATGTATGCCTATTGGTCTTTGTTTTTGGACAATTGCAAACCATGTATGCCTATTGGATCTACTTTTTTGACAATTGCAAACCGTGTATCCCTATTGGGTCCTGTTTTTTGACAATTGCAAAAGTACCAACCGTGTATCCCTATTGGGTCTAGTTTTTTGACAATTGCAAACCGTGTATCCTTCTATTGGGTCTAGTTTTTTGACAATTGCAAACCGTGTATCCCTATTGGGTTCTACTTTTTGACAATTGCAAACCGTGTATCGCTATTGGGTCTAGTTTTTTGACACTTACAAACCGTATCCCTATTGGGTCTAGTTTTTGACACTTGCAAACCGTGTATCCCTATTGGGTCTAGTTTTTTGACACTTACCAAACCGTGTATCCCTATTGGGTCTAGTTTTTGACAATCGTAAACCATGTATCCTATTGGTCTACTTTTTTGACAATTGCAAACCGTGTATCCTAAGGGGGTCTAGTTTTTGACAATTGCAAACCGTGTATCACTATTGGAGTCTAGTTTTTTGACAATTGCAAACCGTGTATCGCTAATAGGTCTAGTTTTGACACTTGCAAACCATGTATCCCCTAGTGGGTATAGTTTTTGACAAATGCAAACCGTGTATCCTAGTGGGTCTAGTTTTTGACAATTGCAAACCGTGTATGTGTGTGAAAATAGACTCTCGCTAGTCCATTGGCAAGACCAGTGGTAAGATGTCGGCTTCTCAACCTAAAGGTCGTTGGTTTAAGCCCTAACGGGTGAAATACTTTTCTGCGTTTTTTTTGCGAGTAAAACAGAATTTCTGGCATCGGAGTTTTTGGTAGGATTTTTTTCCGAACTACCTGTAAACACCCAAGTGATCTTTAACGTGCACAGTGTTGTGATCTGCACACGGGCCTCCTTTTATCGTCCGTCTCCGATGGGACCTACCTGGACCAAAGGTATACAATTTGCTCGAAAAATTTAGTGAACATTTTTCAACCGTCGGCGGGGCTCAAACCCATTACCTTTTGGTTGAGAGGCCGACACCTTGCCTCAAAAAATCAGATTCTATCGAAACTTGAACTCGGATCGCTCGATTCAGAGTCCAAATGCTAACCATTACGCCATAAAACCGTGTCCATATCTAGATTTAGACTAATCCACTGACGCTATCTTCACTTTTGTGATTGCATCTGATCGAGACGTTGATACCATTTTCAAACGATATTTGTGCGTCCACATGTCATTCAATTCTGACAATACTCGATTGTGAAGGGAGCGTTGAAAAAAAAACCCACGTGATAATATAGGCTATTGTTGAGGTCACAAGTGCCATTGTTATACCGTCACAAAGTATGGAAAATTAAATATATGTTTTATATCTTTAGGTACCTAAACCACATAATAACATAATGTTTTGATTAATTCTTAGGCCTGAAATTAAATTTTATATCTCATCTCGATTTTTCATGTATAACCTAGATCTGGCTATTTATTATTTTTACCTCTACCAGTGCATGTATAGTACAACAAGCATGTTTCACCCCAGATGATACCAAGCTCCATAATTAGATCGAGTGAACGATACTATTCCAACTTTTTAATTATAAAATCTGTTCAAAATAGGTTTAGGCAAACAAAAATTTTTACTCCAAAGAAAACGGGAGATAAAGTGACATTTTCAGTACTAAACGTTACTTCTGATGAAACAATTCCTCAAATGCAAACGACCTTGAGATCATTTAGAACCTACATGCAAAACATGGTTGCTCTTAGTGGCCCGGCAACAAAGCCTCTGGTAAACAAAGAATGATCAACTCAAAATTTATATAACAATCATACCCGTAAATGATGTTGGAATCTTTCTTTTCTTTATTTATTTCTTTACCAGTTGCCATTCTACTTTTCGATGTATCGGTTCAGATGCCAAAGATAATCTTTCTCCAGGATGCCCTGTCCTAGCATTTTTTGTTTTTTTCCTTCCAAAATCCAAAAAAGTTAAATTTCTATGCAATGCCTCTTTTTTATATCTTCTTCCTACTTTTTCCGAGGTCTGTCTTTTGGTCTTTTACCTTGGGCTTATGTGATTTATCTATATTATACATCTGGAACTCTTGAATTTGACTACGGTTAACTCAGAAGCCTCTACATCGGTTACGGGTGATATCAAGTACGTTTATCTTTTTACTTTAATGGCCGGAAATCAAGAAATTAGTCTTAAAAACAAAAAAAAAGATGCATGGATCGCAGACAAAACAATCTTTTTCAATCAATTAAAAAATTGGTTTGATCCAAAAGTTTATTCGCTAAAAACCTAAAGCAGGCTATTTGAAATTTGCATGCGCAATATGGAGGCTGTGGATGCAGTGGCTCCTGAGTTATAGGCGGTCAAAGTTCGAGATGTCCAGCTTTAAATATTAACTAGCATACGCGTAAATAATGTCGGGTTATGATTTATCTTTATTCTAAAGCTGGGTCTCTTGAACTTTGACTGCGATTAACTCGGAAATCACTCTATCGGTTAAGGGTGATGTCAAGTATGACAATTAGATTAAATTGGGGCTTTTTACGTAGTTATGCGATACTCAAGTTACGTGAGATTTTTATTGTAATGACCGGAAATCGAGAAATTAGGTCTAGTACGGTAACAATAAAATCAATGTTTCGTGGATCGCAGGAAAACAATATTTTCCCAATCAATTAAAAAAGCTCTTTTGATCCAAGAGTTTCTTCGCTAAGAACCTAAAGCAGGCTATTGAAAATAAACATGATTCTTAAGATATAAGTGGTCAAAGTTAGAGGCTTAAAGCTTTATATATTAGATAATAAATAGTTCTTGTATAGCCCCCCCCCCACCCCGATATATATATATATATATATATATATATATATATATATATATATATATATATATATATATATATATATATATATATATATATATATATCAAGCTCAAAGCGCTTAAACATGGATAAACATTATAAATCGAGACATATGCATATAATTTACACACACAAACGCAAATACACGTTACTCATAACAAACATATTTAAAAGCATAGGATGATAATACAAAAGACAGTTGGCATCATTGAACTATATTTATGACAACAGTGAGAAATATGAATATGTGTGAGTTTTATGTCTGTGTGGAAAACAGGTGAGTTTTAATTTTTTTCTTCTTAAATATCTCAATTGATTCCCTTTCTCTTAAGTATTTGGGGAGATAATTCCAAACTTTCGGGGAACAAAACGAGAAGGACTGTTTACCAACTGTTTTAAGGCGTCTACGAGGAACTATTAAAGTGTTTACAACGTCTGAAGATCTAAGATGCCGATTTGGAACGTAGGGAGTGAACATGTCAGATAGGTAGATGGGGGCATTAAAGTGTAAGCATTTATAAATAATTTCTTTCTTCTTCAGGGAGTCAATGAAGGGTGTGGAAGAGAGGTGTAGCATGATCTTTTTGTTGTTGTTGCTTTTCTCAAGAATTTATCTAGCGTCATTGTTTTGGGCACTTTGAAGATATATATATATATATATATATATATATATATATATATATATATATATATATATATATATATATATATATATATATATATATATATATATATATATATAAAGAGAGAGATGTTTATGATATGGTGCACATCATGCGTGATGTGTTATTTGTGATGCGTATTGCCTGTTTCCCTGTATATGTTTATAGTTATGTGTGTGATCAGTCAGATTGTTCTTTTAGTATACTGTAAGTGGGGCTCTGAATACCGTATTGACCAAACTATGGCTCCATGCTGATGTAGATATGCCAGAGCGTGGAAAAAGGAAGATCAGGTTGAAAGACATAGCAACAATAATTGGACTTTTGTATTGCTACTAATGATATATACACAACATCCTTGTAGTGATTGCTCAAAGGGCTATCTGAGATAAAATGTTGTGGCATTTAACGAGTAACCAGTTGAAAACACGAGTGAGGAAACGCATTCTTCTTGGGAAATCATCAGAGAACGTTTCGTTTCATGCGTCCGTATAAAATATATGTATATTATTATTGCGTATTCGAACAAAGGCTCGTATTACTTTCAGGCAGGAATGAAAATCTCTGTTTACGTACACATTCATGCATCACGCATCACGCATTACGTACACATAGAAATCATCAAAGTCAAAGCTTTTCTAAATCTGCGAGACTCAGACCCACAATGCTTCCGATTGTGATGATGATGGTGAGAAAAAGTGCGCACAGTTAAGAAACATACACGCAATTGAAAAACAACGGCACGTACAGAGAATATAGATCTATATATTATGGTACAAAAGAGACACAGTGGAGTGAAGTCAAAGGCGAAATATTATGACAATAAGTGACAACTCCTCTAATAAAGACAGAACAAACACGTGACGTTTCGAGTATAACCCTTCGTCAAACAACAAATGACAAACAAGAAATATATAGAATCTAGATCTAGATCTAAGCACTACCTAAGGGATCAAACAATCTGCAGTCAGAATAAAAACAAAAAGGAGGAAGAAAGAAGAAAGAAAAAGACGGCGATGATAAGAAGAGTAAGTAGAAGGGAATGTGAAGAATATATAGGAGCGAGAATGGAAGGTTCAGATCTAGAATAAAATACAAACATGAAAATAAGTAAGTAATAAAAGGTGAGAAGGAGCGAGAGAGAGAGAGAGAGAGAGAGAGAGAGAGAGAGAGAGAGAGAGAGAGAGAGAGAGAGAGAGAGAGAGAGAGAGAGAGAGAGAGAGAGAGAGAGAGAGAGAGAGAGAGAGAGAGAGAGAGAGAGAGAGAGAGAGAGAGAGAGAGAGAGAGAGAGAGAGAGAGAGAGAGAGAGAGAGAGAGAGAGAGAGAGAGAGAGAGAGAGAGAGAGAGAGAGAGAGAGAGAGAGAGAGAGAGAGAGAGAGAGAGAGAGAGAGAGAGAGAGAGAGAGAGAGAGAGAGAGAGAGAGAGAGAGAGAGAGAGAGAGAGAGAGAGAGAGAGAGAGAGAGAGAGAGAGAGAGAGAGAGAGAGAGAGAGAGAGAGAGAGAGAGAGAGAGAGAGAGAGAGAGAGAGAGAGAGAGAGAGAGAGAGAGAGAGAGAGAGAGAGAGAGAGAGAGAGAGAGAGAGAGAGAGAGAGAGAGAGAGAGAGAGAGAGAGAGAGAGAGAGAGAGAGAGAGAGAGAGAGAGAGAGAGAGAGAGAGAGAGAGAGAGAGAGAGAGAGAGAGAGAGCAAGAGGGGGAGGGAGAGGGGGAGAGAGAGAGAGAGGAGGAGGAGAGAGAGAGAGAGAGGGAGAGAGAGAGAGAGAGAGAGGAGGAGAGAGAGAGAGAGAGAGAGAGAGAGAGAGAGAGAGAGAGAGAGAGAGAGAGAGAGAGAGAGAGAGAGAGAGAGAGAGAGAGAGAGAGAGAGAGAGAGAGAGAGAGAGAGAGAGAGAGAGAGAGAGAGAGAGAGAGAGAGAGAGAGAGAGAGAGAGAGAGAGAGAGAGAGAGAGAGAGAGAGAGAGAGAGAGAGAGAGAGAGAGAGAGAGAGAGAGAGAGAGAGAGAGAGAGAGAGAGAGAGAGAGAGAGAGAGAGAGAGAGAGAGAGAGAGAGAGAGAGAGAGAGAGAGAGAGAGAGAGAGAGAGAGAGAGAGAGAGAGAGAGAGAGAGAGAGAGAGAGAGAGAGAGAGAGAGAGAGAGAGAGAGAGAGAGAGAGAGAGAGAGAGAGAGAGAGAGAGAGAGAGAGAGAGAGAGAGAGAGAGAGAGAGAGAGAGAGAGAGAGAGAGAGAGAGAGAGAGAGAGAGAGAGAGAGAGAGAGAGAGAGAGAGAGAGAGAGAGAGAGAGAGAGAGAGAGAGAGAGAGAGAGAGAGAGAGAGAGAGAGAGAGAGAGAGAGAGAGAGAGAGAGAGAGAGAGAGAGAGAGAGAGAGAGAGAGAGAGAGAGAGAGAGAGAGAGAGAGAGAGAGAGAGAGAGAGAGAGAGAGAGAGAGAGAGAGAGAGAGAGAGAGAGAGAGAGAGAGAGAGAGAGAGAGAGAGAGAGAGAGAGAGAGAGAGAGAGAGAGAGAGAGAGAGAGAGAGAGAGAGAGAGAGAGAGAGAGAGAGAGAGAGAGAGAGAGAGAGAGAGAGAAAGAGAGGGAAGAAAGAAAGAAGAGAAGAGGTGTAAGTATGGAAGAAGAACGACTTAAAGAGAGAAGAGAGAGAGTAGAGAGAGAAGGCAAGGCTATACACATTATAGAGCAAAGAGAGAGATTGAGACAGATAGAGACAATGGAAAAGGAATGCGGAGGCATAGTCAGTCATTCTTTTTTAAACCGTCTTTCTATCTCTTTAAAGAGTTCAAACCGTTAAATTCACGACGAGATTGCAATGAATTGAAATTTCATCATTGTTTAATAATTCTCTAAATTCATACGACCCAACAGGGCTTTTGTTTTATCCTTTATTGTGTATGCTATTACATTATTTTGAGATGAAATGTTTGGCAAATAGTAATTCTCCAAATCCACGAGTGCGATCTCGTAATGTATTTTTATTAAGTTGTAATGGAGGATTACAGCTTGTAATAAAGACATATTTATTTCTACTAACTATAATTTGATTCTTTGGGGGATGTATTCTTAATTAATTGATTATGTTTTTCAATTATTTCTTTTTCCATTTTATTATCCATGTTTACTTGGCAAAAAAAAAGGGTCACACATTTTTGGGAAATAGAAATTATCCAAATTATGTCAGTATTTACCATTCTCTAATGAACAGAGTTATCTATTGAGAAAACGTCATAAGGATTAAAGCAACATTTATTTATTCACACAGCCTTTTAAATTCATCATAATCCATATCCGTTGAAACATGATCTTCATAATTATGTTTTAGATTTTATTATCTTGTTTGAATAAACATAAAATTAGTATCTTCTCGATTAGTCTGCTCTTGAAGTCTAAAATCATTTTGAGATAAATAAAAACGGTGAGTATTTGAATGTCGACCATCTGTATAATAATCATTACACTTATTTTGTTTTTCTAACAATACGTTATCAAATTAAATATCATTAGATTTTTATCACTCGATTTTAAATCTTTTGGATCAATTATTTGATTACCATCTTCAAAGTATTCGTCCACTGATTGGAATTTTTGATGGATTTGTTTTTTCCTATTTCTTTTTATTATTTCATAAGGAGAAATATCTTTTTTTTTATAATACTCTCTCTATTATTAAAAATATTGAATATCACCTCCTTATCTAAATTATTCTCAAACCTTCATTTCATTATCTTATATTTTGTTTCAAATAAAGACTTTCCATAAACTATTAATTTATCATAATCTAATAGACTAGGGTTTAACAATAGATTTAACATTAAATTTGTTTTTTCATACCATGATTTACCAACAAATAAACCTCTGATTGATTTCAGTAATAATGGAGAATTATTTCTAGTTGATTGCTCTTCCCAATCTAGATTAGTATCCATTTTATAAAGAAAAAAATTAAAATATTGTTATAGAAGTAGAAGCGTTTTCATAGGTCTGAGGCTGAGCGAGATCTCTACCTAAGAATATTACTAGAATTATAGTAGTAGGGGATTGATGTTTATCACACCTCTTAATTTTGTTTCTCCGAGTAATTCTTTTTGGTATTATTATTAAGTGTGTATTTTACCTTGGTATACATGTGAAAAAAGATTGAAATAACGGAAAAAAAATGTTTAAAATGCGATTTTCTCAAAATGTCACCTTTTGACTGTAATATGCGATCTATTTTTTATTTATTGCCCGATTGCCTCCAAATTTGGTATATAGCAATCTGTAAAATAAATAAAAAATTCAACCAGTAACTTTTTTCAATATCTCTTCACATTTTGGCAAAACGAATTTTTGCGTGATTAAAGTTGCCAAAAATTGGAAAGGTTGCTATATGCATTTTTTTTTTAAATTCATAAAATGAAATCCGTTTCAATTATCCAAAAAACCTACTGGGTGAGCCTAGATATTGAACCAAATAACGTGTGTGCAAAGTTATAGCCAATTTTATTTATAACTGAAAAAGCCTATTTGAAATGGAGTTGTTGTTATTTTCGCATTGAAAATCCAAGATAGCGGCATTCCCAGGCAACCATATGAGGAAAAAAAAATTTTTTAACATCTTTTCAGCTTATTTAGACATACCAAGTACAATGGTAGACAGTTAAAATTGTGCACATCAAATAATTTTTTTAACATCTTTTCAGCTAATTTAGACATACCAAGTACAATGGTAGTGGTTAAAATTGTGCACATCAAATAATTTTTTTAACATCTTTTCAGCAAATTTAGACATACCAAGTACAATGGTAGTGGTTAAAATTGTGCACATCAAATAATTTTTTTTAACATCTTTTCAGCAAATTTAGACATACCAATTACAATGGTAGTGGTTAAAATTGTGTACATCAAATAATTTTTTTAACATCTTTTCAGCTAATTTAGTCATACCAAGTACAATGGTAGTGGTTAAAATTGTGTACATCAAATAATTTTTTTAACATCTTTTCAGCTAATTTAGACATACCAAGTACAATGGTAGTGGTTAAAATTGTGCACATCAAATAATTTTTTTAACATCTTTTCAGCTAATTTAGACGTACCAAGTACAATGGTAGTGGTTAAAATTGTGTACATCAAATAATTTTTTTAACATCTTTTCAGCTAATTTAGACGTACCAAGTACAATGGTAGTGGTTAAAATTGTGTACATCAAATAATTTTAAAAAAATGTGTTTGTGCAGCTTTTCACGGGCGCAAGTTGCGCCGACTTTTTAGACCGTATTGCCCATGGTTTATGTTTACCACTACAGAGTTTCGAAAAATGTCAAGACTGTTTCGATAACACTGACTGGAATACATTCGAGTAGGCATGTTGTGACGTTCACGAACTCACTGATATCGTCAGTAGTTACATTCTTTTCTGTTCTGAAAACGTCGCAGTAACAAAAACAAGTGCTCAATATCCAAATGACAAACCATGTATGACAGGCAATCTACGATCGATCCTTAAAGAAAAACACGACGCCTTCAATATGAACGACATCTTTATGATCAAAGAAACTAGTAAGAAGCTAAGAAGAGAAATGAGCAAAAGTAAACAGGAATATAGACGTAAGGTAGAAAAGTATTTCCATCAAAACAATTCCCGAGAAACTTGGAAGGGACTTAAAACACTTCTTGGCCTTTACAATAGTAAACAGTCATTATTAGTTGAAAATGAAAAAAAAATTCGCGAATCAGCTCAATACATTTCACTCACGCTTTGAAAAAGATTTTACAGAAGAAACTAAAAAGCTTAAAGACAGATTAGAAAACGAATTGCTTTCTGAAGACGAATACGTGATAATACCACAAGATGCAGTCCGTCTGCAGTTCGCCGCCATCTCAACCAAAAAGGCGTATGGCCCTGATGACTTAAAAGGTATTGTTTTGAAAAAGTGCTCTCGACAGATTTCAGTATTTTTTTCCAAAATCTTTAAAACGTCCGTCGATTCTCACACGATTCCGCATGTGTGGAAATGTTCTGAGCTGATTCCCGTTCCGAAAAAAGAATCAATGGCAAGTGATGAATGATTTAAGACCTGTAGCACTTAGGCCTACGTCACTTGTCATGAAATGTCTAGAAAGAATAATGTTAGGCACTCTTAAAGAATGCACAGTAACATTTCCTGATCCATTTTAATTTGCCAAAGGAGTTGATGATGCTATTTTGAAATTTTTAGATAATATTTATTCACATTTGGACTCACCAAAGTACTATTGTAGAGTCTTATTCGTTCATTTCTCTTCGGCATTCAACACGATGCAACATCACATCCTCATAGAGAAATTGCAAGACATGTCTATAAGTAACAAGACCATCCTATGGATCATAGATTTTTTTAGCAAAACGCACTCAATATGTTTAAGTAAACAAGACAACACCAGACACCATGATTACAAACACAGGCGCTCCTCAAGGAACTCTATCAATAGATAGATAAAATGAACGTGAAATTGATTAAATTTGTTGATGACTCTACAATCCAAGGCCTTATTGAGTCATCAGACCAAGATTACAAAGATCAAATTGACTACTTTATTAATTGGTGCGAATCTCATCATTTATCTCTTAACGTAAATAAGACAAAATATAATTGACTTTAGACGCAACAAAGACGCAATTACTCCAATATCAATAAAAGGAGAAGACGTAGAAATAGTTAGGGGATATAAATATTTGGGAATACAGATCGATAATAAATTGACATGGTCAGATCACTCTAACTCAACAAAAAAAAGCAAATCAATGTCTACACTTTATGAGGAAACTCAATAGTTTAAACATCGATAACAAACTCTTTACACTATTTTATCAAACAATGATTGAGAGTATATTATCTTGGTGCATTATAGCATGGGGTGGCAATCTGAGACAAAGTGATGAAAAGAGATTGGATCGTGTTATGCGTGCCAGTGAAATAATGTGTGGAGATTACTTTCTGAAATTATCTCTCCTTCACAAAGAAAGACGTTTAAAGAAAATTAACTCTATTTTGAAATGCAGAGATCACCCATTCCAGAAATTATTTTTTTTTCATCTAGGTCAGGAGGGCACTTTTGAAAAAAATGTAGTAAGGAGAGATATCGAAGGTCATTTTTACCACATTCTTTACAATTCCTTTCCAACTCTTAATACAATATTTCTGGAACTGTGCTTTAGTTATCAAATTGTTTACATAGCTATTAATCTAGTGTGTCAAGATAAGCGATGTTCCTTAAAGGCAACTTTAAGTACTAGATAGATGTGTTGAGACAGAGAGACAAAGAGTTCTTCTTCTTAATAAGAGAGAGAGAGAGAGAGAGAGAGAGAGAGAGAGAGAGAGAGAGAGAGAGAGAGAGAGAGAGAGAGAGAGAGAGAGAGAGAGAGAGAGAGAGAGAGAGAGAGAGAGAGAGAGAGAGAGAGAGAGAGAGAGAGAGAGAGAGAGAGAGAGAGAGAGAGAGAGAGAGAGAGAGAGAGAGAGAGAGAGAGAGAGAGAGAGAGAGAGAGAGAGAGAGAGAGAGAGAGAGAGAGAGAGAGAGAGAGAGAGAGAGAGAGAGAGAGAGAGAGAGAGAGAGAGAGAGACTTGACGAGAGAGAGAGAGAGAGAGAGAGAGAGAGAGAGAGAGAGAGAGAGAGAGAGAGAGAGAGAGAGAGAGAGAGAGAGAGAGAGAGAGAGAGAGAGAGAGAGAGAGAGACACTCACACATGATACACACACACACACACGCACAATGAAGGACTACTTAACAAATTGGTAGTTGAGGATATAATTCATAATTATACTACTATACTATATCTTTAAACTCATTCACATTCTCCGAGTTTTTTGCAAAACAAGTTTTTTAGAAATATTTACCATGATTTACTGTTATATGTACGCCTTTTTTGTCATATATATTCATATTAACAAATTATGCATTCTAATTTAATTAATTGACTACTATCTATTTCTATAATATTTACATAATAACATAAATTCTTTATTCCAATGTACATAATGTGTATTTTATAGATCGTTGCGAACGAAGATGATGTGCCTTTATGAGGACAATAAAGTTTTATTGAATTGAAATGAATTGAATTGAATTGACAGTAGCGCAACTTGCGCATGGTCTCTGTATTTTTTATGTGATCCGGATACGATACTCCCAAGATCTCACGGAGACATCGCTGTTGGAACGCATTTAGTCTTTAATGTTTTTAGCATATACTTACCAAGTTTCACATCCCTACTGCAAGATTGATATTACTGTGTATATATCTATTTTTGTTTCTTCCTGTATGCTTTTCGATCCTATGCTATTACTTCAGAGCAAATATCTATCATGGAGAAGTATTCTCGTGTTACACCGGCTTAGCATAAAGAAAACATCAGCCTAAAAATAAACTAATAGCGGGACACAAAAATACCGGAAGCAAATTTGTCACGGAAGTCAGCATACGACTAATACGAGTCACAAGTCATGAGTGTCAGCTTGTCATCGATGGCATCCTGATCCTGTTGTCATTGTTGTTTTGATGTTCTAACTTCGAGAGATAAAAATACTACATTAATTAGTGAGATAAAAATAAGAAGGATTCAGTCCAGCGGATCCGTTCAAAAATATTTCTAGATCTAGATCTAGATCTGAATACTTTCTCACATTATGATACAAATCTCTGCTGATTGGAAGATTTTCGTCTCCAGCTCACAAAAAAAGTTGCTTTCAAAAGAACTTGAAAAAGGGAAAGACTTAAGTATATCCCGATGTCTGGTACCAGGACAATTTCTGTGTCATTTTATTGGGAGATCGAAGAAAAACAATTTGAATTCTCAAAAGGCCAGCAACTGTCATGTGAGTTTATTACATGGCAGTGTTTAACTTATGAGGCCTAAGATTTGCATCACATCTGATGGCAGTGGAAATCTCACACAGTACCTACCAGCCTTTGGTCTTTTAGACAATGAAAAAGCCAATAAATGGTATCCACCATCGCACAAGTTTGATTGGGAAGGTGGATCAAAGAAAAGTTCACTTCAGTGTGAAATTTCGACCCCCAATATCAAAGTATGAAGAAAACAATATTGTGTGGGAGTATTTGCTCCTTCAATGTGTCCATCAATTCCTCCTTGGTGATGTAGGAAAATCGATTACACAGAAAGATTAGGACAACCAGAGGTTGATAAAATGTGTTTACTAAAACTTTGTCAAGTTGCCTTGTTGATTCCAAAAGAACTGCCCATTGATGGTTCAAAAATTGTGGAGTCTTCGATATATCATCATTAAAATTTTACAACTACCACAAAAAATTTTCCAAAGAGCTCTTCAAACGCATAAATGATGACCGTTCTGCTATTAACGTTTTTTCAAGTTCTTCATCTATTACAACATTATCAACTATCGATCTCTCAAAAGAGATCGAAGAAAAGAAGCAACTTCTGAGTTTACAAGCAAATTTTTCTCTTCGCTTTTTTGAAACTTTTCCACGGTATGGTTTTGATATATTTAAAATGAGATGTGAAGAAGATGTGAAATCTGAAAAATAGAACTTTTTTCATCACAGTCTATGAGGATGAAATTCAGAACGATCTTCGTGTGGACTTTATTTAAATGCACATGTTGATCATGATGGAAAGGTATGTTGCCTATAAAGTGTTTTATGAATTTTTATTGAGTAAGCTTTTCAATCCAATATTTCTTGTTATAATACACTGAACCCACTTAATCCAATATGGGAACAGTCAAAAGAATTGAATTAACCGGGAATTTGGATAAACCAAAAATGCCTACTTCACAACTGATGCGGTCAATAAATTTATCATTAATATATATTATATATAAATAAGTATTATACTATGTGTTGAATCTATCAACTACATTTATATGGGCAATTAATCCGTTCTGTCTTCATGCTGACACTTGACACAAATGTACAGTCTTTCTATTATCTATAGCTCTCTCTCACACGCATTCTTTTTCAATGTTCAATACTTCTTGGTCCACTCGCCACGTTATTTACGATCGCTTCACTACATAAAACATTCTTCGTCACAACAGGTGACCAGTCCAGCTACATGGACCGATCATTGTACTATTATAATGAGTGAGTAGTAATGTGTATCATGCTATTATGTTGACTGGTGCGACATATTCTTTCTTTCTTTCTTTATCAGTTCCCATTCTACCTTTTGGTGTATGGGTTTAGATGCCGTGACGATATTTCTTCAGGATGCCCTGTCTTGGCATTTTCTCTTTCCTTCCAAAAATGCCTCTTTTATATCTTCTTCCCACTTTCTCCGAGGTCTGCCTTTTGGTCTTTTACCTTGGACGTATAGTATCTGATTTATAATATATATTTATACATCTGGGTTTCTTGAACTTTGACTACGGTTGATTAGTGGGCTTTAGCACTATTACTGATTTCTGTTGTCATGCATTCTGTTTACATGCCCAAACCATCTCAATTGATTTATTTTTATCTTAGTTTTATTATTGTTGTGTATCTGATTTTGTCTCTTTTAGTTTTCCTACTACTCTTCTTAGATATTTCATCTCAGCTGCCTGTACTCTACTGTATTCCCTACTGTGTAAGGTCCAGGTTTCACTGCCTTAGAGGAGAGTAGGACAATAAACTGTGTTGTATAATATATTGCCATTTTGGTTATTGTTGACAATTCTTGTTTACCTACAAAAGCCTTTCCTAGATGGTTGTATATTGCACTTTTTTGCCTTTTTGGATTCTCTAGCTGATTTCTTCTTGAACTCTAAGTTTTCCTCAGAGTTAATCATTACTTCTAGGTAATTGTAGCTGTGAACTTGTTCTAAATTCTCCCTGCCCAATTTAAGATTTTGTGTTTTAGCTTCCCTAGTTACTAGCATCGTTTTGATTTTTTTGCATTTACTCTCATTTCCTCTTTTATTTAGTTCATTGTTCATAATGTTGATATTCGACTGAAGTCAGAAGGTCACTGATTTTCAAAACAGAACTAAATCTGCAAGTGAAAGCATTGATACATTTACTGGTTTGAGCTTCCACATGATACACCTACATTCATTTTCTTCATTTTTGAGGATGCCTTGCGACTGAATCCATAAATGATATAAACAAAAGATGACTTAGATACAACCCTGTATTACCCCTATATCTACATCAAATTCTGCAGATATATATTTCCAGCTACTCTCACTGCACATGTTGGTTTATTGTAAAACTTTTAATGGCTTCTATTACATTTGCTCTACATTGGTGTTCTTTTAAGGAATGCCATAGTTTTGTCCCTCCTCACAGTGTCAATGCTTCTAGATCTATAAAACACAGGTGCAAGTCAATGTTTTTCTCTAGGAATTTTTCTTATTATTTGTCTAAATTGTAAATGTGTGGTCTTGTAACTTCTTCCTGGTCTAAATACACTCTCATACTTTTCAATCTGATCCTCTACTTTCCTTACAAGTCTCATTTCCAGTACTGGCGTACCTTTTCCTGGTACGTTAAAGTAGTGATATCCCTCTCTAGTTTGAGTATTCCATAGTTGATCTTTTCTATAATGTATTGCATATCGTTCCTTTTCCAGTCGTCTGACACCTGTTTGAACTTCCATGCTTGTTGGCATCATGTAGTAGTTTGTCTGCCTCTCTCCCTTGGTTTTAATTATTTCTGGATAAACTTAATCTGCTCCTGGGGCTTCTCCTAATTTCACTTTTTCTTGTTGTTTGCTTTTTCTTCCGTTGATATGTCTTCCATGTCTTCAGCTGCCTCTTCTGAATTACTTCAAGTGAGTCTTACTAATTGATCTTTACTCCTTGTTTCATATGTTCTGGAGGGATTATGTAATTGTAGAATACTTTCTTCACGCTCATGATTTGATTGTCTTCTTTGCATTATTCTCCTTTGGCATCTTTAATTTGTCGTATTGGGCATGCTTTAATCTTTTTCATACTCTTCATTGCCCCCAGAACAGCTTTTGATTTCCTGAATAGCTTTCTTGAAGCCTTTGTCCAAACTCTTCCCATTGTTCCTGTTTTGCTTTCGTCATTTCCTCTTTGGCGATAGTTCTTTTATTCACGTAATCTATCTATCCTCTGGTCTCTTGTTTGCAAGTATTTTTTCCAGGCATCCTTCTTTTTTTTTATCTTAGTTTTGACATTCTCATTCCACCATGCTGTTCTTTTCCCATCTCCTTTAATTTGTTTCCTACCACAGACCTCTTCAGTACAACTGAGTCATTTCTAAATACAATTGCCACTTTTCTTCTATTGTGCTATCATTCAGGATCCAACTGCCTTTCACAGATAAATATTTATCCTAGATTGTATGTATATATATATATTATATATCTCTTTTTTACTATTGGTTTGTTTAGTTCCTCTATTTTAGTTTAGTAGCTCTTCTCTTTCCTTTTCTATTTGTTTTCTTCAGTCAGTAATCTGTTTTGGCAATCTAGGTGATGATCACTAATATTCCAGCTCTCTGATAACTCTTGCATCCAGTAAAAGGGAGCTGATAACTCTCTATGCAGTCTGTGATTGACTTTTCACATGTCTTCATTTACTCACATAATTTGTGGATATCTCTGCAGGGAAAAAAGAATCTTAGTTATTTTCATATTATTAACAGGTAAAAATCTATGGTCTCTGCTCCATTTGGAGGGTTGTTGTCTCTCATGTTACCTATTATCCCTTTCTGATGTTTCCCCTATCATTGTTTTCTCTAGCGTTTTAGAGCTCTAAAACATTAGTTCCTGATTGTGTTTAGATTCTCTGCAGCTATTTTGTAAATCGTTTCGAAGGTCTTTTTCTTTTTTAGTGGCGTCTTCGTTTGGTCCATAACAAGCTATTAATAATTTAATTTCTCTCCTTTTGGTTTTGATTTTTACCTCTCTTCTTCTGCCTTTTTAGCTCGCTGGTAAAGCATAGGCCATCAACAAATAATCTCCAATCACTTCTCTCCTGGGCCAGCCTCTCCATAGATTTCCATGTTTACCCCGTCTTCTTCATCTCTCCCTCCAGTTCTCTTCTCCATGTAGCCCTTGGCCAACCCCTGATCTTTTACCCTGTGGGTTCCATGTTAGGCTCTGTCTTGTTATTGTGTTGGGGTCCTTTCTAAGCGTGTGGCCTATCCACCTCCATTTCTTTCGTTTTAAATCTTTTTCAGCTGATACTTGTCCAGTTCTTTCCCATAGATTAATGTTTGAGATAACTTCAGGCCAGAATATTTTGACAATTCTCCTCAAACATCTATTTATGAATGATTGTATTTTTTGTAGGGTAGTTTTTGTGGTTCTCCATGTTTCTGAGCCATATGTTAGCACTGACTTGATATTTGAGTTGAATATCCTTAGTTTTGATTCTTTCTGGTAAACTCTTGCTGGACCATACCTTGTTAAGGCTTAAAAATGCTTGTTGTGCCTTCTGTATCCTGGTTTTGACATCTTCTTCAACACCTCCCTTGCCATCAACCATGCTACCCAGGTAGCAAAATTTGTCCATATTTTCCATTGGTTCTCCTTTTAGGGCCATTGACAGAGTGTTGCAGGTTTTGCAGTTGCAAAGAGTCTTTGTTTTTCTTTTAGTTGAGTCTGTCCCACAGATGATGCTATGGTCTCCATGGCATCTGTTTTCTCCTGCATTTGCTTTGTGCGTGTGTGGGAAAGCAAAGCGATATCAGCAAAATCTAGGTCGTTGACTTGTTTTGTCATAGTCCATTGAATGCCATTTCTGCTCCCGTCTGTTGCATTTTTCATCAGGAAGTCGATAGCTAAAAGAAACAAAAAGGAGAAAGAAGACAGCCTTGGCGAACTCCCGTCTTGATGCTGAAAGATTCAGAGACTTCCCAGCATGTATTACTTTCGTAGTCATATCTTCATATATATTTGACTTCTGTATTATTTATCTTGTAAGTTTTAAGGGCACTCCATAATGTCGCAGGTTTCCAAAGAGAATCCCTATGGAGGCTGTCAAATGCTTTCTCAAAGTCAATGAAATTGATGTATAGGGGTGAATTCCACTCTAACGATTGCTCAACAATGATGTGCAATGTGGCTATTTGGTCAGTACATGATCTATTTTGTCTAAATCTTGCTTGCTCATCTCATCGTTGGGTATTAATTGTCCTTTTAAATCTTTCAAGGATAACCCTATTGAGAATTTTTCTGGAATTGACAATAGCATTGATTATACCCCTGTAGTAAGTGCACTCATTGAGGACTCCCTTTTTAGGTAATTTGACAACATGACCCTCTTTCCAGTCATTTGGAAATTCTTCCTTTCCCAGATCTTTGTGAAAGGGCTTGGCTATGTAATGTGGCAACGGAGCACTTATTGTTTATTTTCAATGCTTCTCCAAGTATATCATCCGGTCCTGCTGCCTTTCCATTCTTAATCTTTCCGATTGCATGTCGAATCTCCGCTGGTTTTGGGGCCGGGCAGCTGTAGCTATATATATATATCTAGGTCTTCTAATGCCTCCTTTATGTTTGGGGGTTGTGCAGGGTGGTGGTTGATTCAGCAGTTCTAAGAAGTGTTCCTTCCAACGAGACATTTGTTCCTCTTTTGTTACAAATAGATTGCCGCTTTTGCTTTTTATGACTCTACTTCCTTGCTTGTACTTCCCTGTTAGCTTCTTAGTTACAGCATAGACATCTCTCATAGTTCTCTATTCTGCTGCTTCACTGGCCTCTTTGGCCAATTCTCAAAATAATTTCTTTGTCTGTTCTTACACTTTCCTTTACTTGAGCATTGGCCGCTGTGTACAAGGCTTGAGATTGGACCTTGGTTGCTCTGGTTATTGACATATATATAAGTAGCTGCATTTTTGCCTTCCTGCGTGTTTGTATCTTCATGGAGGTCTCTTGAGAAAACCCATTTTATTCTGGTGTTGTTGTTTCTTGCCGAGCGTTGCTTCACATTATATTGCTGTCTACACATCTTTCAGGTCCCTCCAATGTTCTTCTATGTTGCTATCCTCTAGTCCTGTCAGAGCCTCAAATCGATTTGAAACTGAGAGAAAAGTCTTCTTAAATTTCCTTTCTTCCCTTAGAAGGCTGACAACGTATTTCCTCTTGGTTATAGTTGTTGGTGTGTCTCTGTATCGTTTCAGTCTAAATTTGACTTTCCCTATAACAAGGTGGTGATCCAAACGGACATCTGCTCCTCAATGAACTTTAACATCGCTGAGAGATGATCTAAATCATTTGTGGATACACAGATGGTCAATTTGGTTCTGTGTCTTTTGATCAGGTGAACTCTAAGTGGCAAGGTGTATTCTTTTGTATTTGAAAAGACTACCTCCTATCATAGGGTTGTAGCTTGCACACATGTCCACAAAAAAAGTTTTCGTTTTCATTCATTGTTCCTAATCCATGCTTTCTCATGACTTCTTCAAATCCTTTGTTGTCATCCCCTATTTTGGCGTTGAAATCTCCCATTACTATTGAAATGTCCCTCGACTTGATGTCTTCCAGCTTTTGCATGAGCTGCTCGTAGAAATCTACTTTGACATCTTCCTGCTTATCATTCATTGGAGCATGGCATTGGATGACATTTAGATTTATTCACCTGTTGCTGGTTCTAAAAGTGGCTGATATAAGCCAAGGTCCTACTGGTTTCCATGAAATAAGTGAGGTTTGGGCTTTTCTTGATAACATAAAACCAACTCCTCCAGAGTGGGTTGCATTGTTGTCAGTGTTTCCTGAATGAATTATTGTTCACCGGTTGTCAGTTTTATTTCTCCTTATCCTATCCAATGACTTTCACTGATTCAAAGAATATCCAGTTGATAATTCCTGAATTTTGAGGCTGTTTGTGAGCACTTCCCTGACTCGTACATAGTATGGACATTCCAGGTGCGAATTCTGGAGATTTTCTTTGGGTTAAGAAGATGGGTCGGCTTCCTAGGCTTCATATTGCACTCTCCACTGTCCCAGGGAGGTGGTGTGCGTCCCTGACACTTAAGAGGGGCTCCAACCGTGCCTAAAGTTGACGTAACTAAATTCTTTGTTGACGTGCTGGTGAAGTTGACTTTGACTTACATGAAGTGACCTGTAACCATAAGTCAATGCTTTCAATTAAGACAGTCCAGATCTCATTTTAAAAAATGACAAAAACAAACAATAGCTTTATTTAATAAGCAGTTGATCTTAATGAAAAAAAGTTAACAATTTGTGCCTTTGTACTCTCTCTCATGTCAAACTTACTTTTTTTCTCAGCCTATTCTATAGAATGTGTTGTATGATTTTTAAACCTTTCGGCAGCGACTTTTCTATTTATGAGCCTTCCAAGGCTTTCGAGCTCCATCTGCCTGGGGAGAGGTTTTGAGGTGCCTCAATTCCCCTGAAATTTATGTCTTTGGGCATATATGCTGAGCTCCCATTCATCAACCCCACCTCGCCCTTAGTGACTGACGCCAGTTGTTTCGTAACTGCTTTTATTGGGTATTCGCAGCGGACCTCTTTATTCTGTCTTTATTGGTGGAGTTCTGTCTTCATTGGTGGTAATTTTTTGTCGTTTTTCAACATCGGCATACCAGGACTCAGTTAAACCAGAAAGGACAGAAAACACTCTCAACAGGAGAACTATTCATATTTCCAGGTCGACCAGACAAAAACACAAGACAAACCGAGGGTGTGGCCTTTTTATTATCGGCAAAGGCTCAGAAAGCATTAAATGCATGGAAAGGGCATGAAGGGCATGGATCCAGAACCATCACAGTATCCTTTACAACAACAAAAGTTTTGAGTGAATCAACCTAAACGTAATTCAGTGTTATGCACAAATGAGACTGACGGCAAAATGAAAGACTATTTCTACAATCAACTACAGACAACACTAGAATAATGTTCAGCAAGGGATCAACATCATGATGGGAGACCAGTAATGCAAAAATAGGCACAGTCAACCCAGGGTTCGAAGAGATCATGTGACAGTATGCACTAAGACAGGTAAACATTAATGGAGAGAGAATAAAGTATTTTTGTGCCAATAACAGTTACATTATAGAGGAAGTATTTACAAGCTTAGAGGATATGCACAGTAACCTGGATATTGCCAGACCACACAACTGAAAACCAGATAGAACACATGTGGCATTTAAAAATATTCAGGTGTGAAAGATTACAAAAGGAGCTAATGTAGGTTTTGATCATCATCTAATAATGGGTAAATTCAAGCTCAAACTCAGAATAATAATTCAGAAATCGGAAAGTAAAGAAAAGAGGATCAAATACAATACACACGTGTGCACACAGATACTTGGCAGCAAAACAACCTAGGAGATGTTCAAATTGACATTCTGAAACAGATTCCAAGCCCTTACACTTACAGAACTAATCAAAGAAGAGACCATAGGAGTAGAGGAAAACTGGGCATCAGTAAATGCGATGTGTAATACCACTTGCAAAGAGGAGACTGGACTTAGAGAAAGACAGCACAAGGAATGGGTCTTAAGAAAACAATTGACAAAATAATGCAAAGGAAGGAGAAAAAAGGCAAAACTCGACGCAAAGCAGAATTCGTCAGACCAATGCAGCCGCACAAGAAGAATACACAAAGGCCAACAAAGAGGTCAAGCGTTGAACAAAAGCAGACAAATGAAATGAAACAGCAGCAGCAGCAGGTAACATGCATAATATTTATGAAGCAACAAAGAAATTATGTGGCAAGTACAGCAGGCCAGAAATACCAATGAAGGAAAGAAATGCGAAAATTTTGCAAGCAAAACAGGAACAACTTAATCAATGGGCAGAATATTGTCAAGAACTGCATAACATACCATCCCCGAACATCTGCCAGACATACCATCACCCACGACAGATATTGACATTGATTGTGAATGGCCAACAATAAACAAAATCACAGACGCCATCTGAAGGCTTATCATTGGAAAAGCAGTGGGCCTTGATTTTATTCCATCAGAAGCATTTAAAACAGACATAGCAACGTCAGCTTCAATTCTACATACTGATCAAGAAGATTTAGATCACAGAGGAATTCCCTGAAGACCGGGGGAAAGAAGGCCATCTCATAAAGCTTCCAAAGAAAGGTGGTTTGAGCCAATGCAGTAATTACAGAGGGATAGCGCTACTTTTCATACCCAGCAAAGTATTTAATAGGATTCTGCTACAGCGTATAAAAAAACACTGGATCCATGCCTCGAGATAATCAAGCAGGATTTCGACAGAACTGCTCTTGTGTTTACCAGATCACGGCTTTATGAATTGTTGTGGAACAGTCAATGGAATGGAACTCCTCCTCTTCTGTTAAATTTCATTGACTACGAGAAAGCCTTTGATAGTGTTGACAGAACAACTCTTTACAAGATACTTCGTCACTACAGCATACCAAATAAAATTGTTGCCCTGATAAGAAATTACAAATTACATACTACATGAAGGCCAGTTCACAAGAAGCTTCAATGTCCAGACTGGGATGAAACAAAGATGCCTGTTGTTACCATATATTTATTCCTCCTTGCTATAGACTGGATACTGAAATTCAAAACAAAATCCAGAAGAAATGGAATTCCATGGACAATGGATGATCTGGATTCCGCTGATGACATTGCACTGTTGTCCCACACACAAGAACAAATGAAAAGAAAACACAAGAACTAACAATTTTTTTTTACTTAATATAGGTCCCAAAGTCAACCCTGGGAAGAGGCACATCTTGAAGATTAATACCAACAGCCACAAAAACATCTGGATAGGCAAGTCATCAATAGACAGTAACTTCTTTCACATCATGTACCTAGGAAGCAACATAGACGAAACAGGCAGAACAAGTTGGATGTCAAGAGAAGGATAGGAAATCACTGAGGAGAGTTAAAACAATCCAAAAAGTGTGGTGATCAAGAACAGTGAAGGACAGCCACAAAGATTAGGATTTCAATATGAGTGTCAAGAACATCCTTCTATACAGAGAAAAGTGGAAACTAACAAAAGGGATGATCAGTAAGCTGCAGTCAAGTCAACAACTACCAAAGAAAGATTTTCAAGATTCACTGGCCAGATACAATCAGATATGAAGACCTATGGAGGAAAACAAAACAACAGCATATATAGTATGGAGCTGGGAATCAATAGAAGAAGATGGTGATGGATCAGGCACATTATGAGGCAGCCAGCAACTAGCATAACAAGGCAAAAGTTAAAATGGAAACCCGTAGGAAAAACGAAGAAGGTAGACCAAGATCCACATTGTGAAGAGATATGGACATCAACCTGAAAGGATGGGAAGAAGCTGGAAAGAGGTGGAGACAATAGCCCTTGACAGAGGTGGAGACAATGGCCCTTGACAGAGGTGGAGACAATAGCCCTTGACATAGGTGGAGACAATGGCCCTGGACAGAGGTGGAGACAATAGTTCAGGACAGAGGTGGAGATAATAGCCCAGGACAGAGCTGGAGACAATAGCCCTGGGCAGAGGTGGAGACAATGGCCCTGGACAGAGGTGGAGACAATGGCCCTGGACAGAGGTGGAGACAAAAGCCCAGGACAGAGGTGGAGACAATAGCCCAGGACAGAGGTGGAGACAATAGCCCAGGACAGAGGTGGAGACAATAGCCCTGGACAGAGGTGGAGACAATAGCCCAGGACAGAGGTGGAGACAATAGTTCAGGACAGAGGTGGAGACAATAGCCCTGGACAGAGGTGGAGACAAGGTGGAGACAATAGCCCAGGACAGAGGTGGAGACAATAGCCCAGGACAGAGGTGGAGACAATAGCCCAGGACAGAGGTGGAGACAATAGCCCAGGACAGAGGTGGAGACAATAGTTCAGGACAGAGGTGGAGATGATAGCCCAGGACAGAGGTGGAGACAATAGCCCTGGACAGAGGTGGAGACAATGGCCCTGGACAGAGGTGGAGACAATAGCCCTGGACAGAGGTGGAGACAATAGCCCAGGACAGAGGTGGAGACAATAGTTCAGGACAGAGGTGGAGACAATAGCCCAGGACAGAGGTGGAGACAATGGCCCTGGACAGAGGTGGAGACAATAGCCCAGGACAGAGGTGGAGACAATAGTTCAGGACAGAGGTGGAGACAATAGCCCTGGACAGAGGTGGAGACAATAGCCCTGGACAGAGGTGCAGACAATAGTCCCAGAGGTGGAGACAATAACTCTTAACAGAGGTGAAGACAATAGCCCTGGACAGAGGTGCAGACGCAGCCTGGACAGAGGTGGAGACAATAGCCCAGGACAGAGGTGCAGACAATAGCCCTGGACAGAGGTGGAGACAATAGCCCTTGACAGAGGTGGAGAAAAGGCCCAGGACAGAGGAAGATGGAGGGCTCTACTAGACAGGCCAATACCCACAAGTAGTGTGGAACTGCTGATGATGATGATTGTGTTGACGTGCAGTATTTATTCGTTTACCCTAATATAAATTAAGTGGGGACTTTGTTTGGTACTATATGTATTGAAGTTTCGCTTTCGTTTATGACAGCACCGGTATTCAATCAAATCTTTGATTTTTTTCCCTGTGGGCCGAAATGTTTTTTTAGATTAAGCGGGTCGTGATTAGGATTAACTGGTTCAAAGATATAAAAAATTTTTTTAACAATTTGTAATGGCTGGGAATTTGGTTAAACCGAATTTGAAATAAGTGAGCCTGACTGTACTTCTCTATCGTAAAATTCTTAGTTCTCATTTGATTTTGATAGGACTTGGACTGGAATTATTTTATGCGAAGATAGAGTTAATATATTTCTACTCCAGACTTGACAATGAATTTCATGATTTTGTATCAGACGGTACTAGTGCCCAAAGAGGTGTACATTTATTTCAGGACACAACACGTTTCTCTTAGCTGGTTTTTCCTCCTCCAGGGCCATATGGGTATAAATTCAGGTTTGTGATTGGTCAGACTGCCCAAGAGGTGCCCTCCTCTTAGGCAATCAAACACGCCGACAGGTTTATATGACAGTTAATGATAATACATTAAAATGTAGCACCCCTATCCATGAGGGTCATGCTCAGTTGTGCTTTACAAAGGCCAAGACATATATCATGAAATAGTACAAATTTACATTACTATAAAATCATGACAAAGAATATTACGATTAAGATAAACCTAAATGATGATATGTGCTAATTACAAGATGGCCCTATACACGTCGTTTAAGTGTCAGTCTTAACAGTCTCCGCATTATAAAAGTATAATAATAGTTAAAGGAGTCAGACTAATAAATCTAAGAATAATTAATTATTATATATACATCACAATGTTAAAGATATCATACATCAATAAAACACCAAACCCTTAACACAGGTTTTAGAAAATGCCAAGAAGTTAAATACTGTGCGGGTGAAAGTGAAGCGGAACAACTCTGTTTCAAACGATTGTTTAAAGGAAGGAAGGGTTGTACAATTTCTAGTTTTAACTGACAAAGAATTCCATATAGGTGGGGCCGAAAATGTGAAAGAACAGTCGTGAAATTATGTCTTAGGGACGCTTCTTTTAGTTGCAAAGATTGTGATGAACTTTGGGGTGGTAAACTTTAAGGAGATATTTTAGATAGTCGGGGCAGTGTCATGAATGCAGTTGAAAGTGAGACATGCTATCTTATATATACGATTCTCTTCTCTACGGAAGCCAATGTAGAGAGCACAAAGCGAGAGTGATGTGTTCAGACTTTTTGGAGCATGGGCAAGCGTTTTACTGTTGAATTTCAATTTGTTTTCTGTTATCCAGGTTCTGATGTCAAACACACCGTTGATGGTGGCTGTTTCTTTAGTTGTTGGGTGATTGTTCATGCTGAGTGGGGTGTAGAGTTGCGTGTTTATATATAGACAGCTATGCATGAAGGTTTGGTCGGTGGATGTACATACTACTAATTATATATTTTTTTTACAAATGCTTTACATTCAAGATCTTTGTTTCACACTTCAGTAAAGCTTATTTTGTTTTTAAATCGCCTTAATTTAACATTCAAGAAATAAAAAAGAAACAAATGATTTGCAAATCCTTGGGCAAATACCAAAAATGTGTGTATATCAAAGTCATTTTCCTGCGTGAAATCTATGATTTTGAACCATTTGACTCAATAGGTTGTTCAGGTGTTAATTACATTGTTATCAGTTTGGTATCTACATGTAGTAGTATTTCTATCAAAATGATAGATGCCCCAGGAGACACAGGGTGGATATTCTAGTCAAGATATTCGATATCATCTATGAGAATGAAGTTTTACCAAAGGAGCTTAGAAAGTCTGCGTTAATCACTCTACCAAAAAATCCGGGAGCAAAGATTGCGATCAACATCGGACCATTAGCATCATGAGTCAGGTAACAAACATCTTACTTAGTATTATAATGAAACGAATGCGAAATAAAATAACACCAGAAATAGGCAAAGAACAGTTTGGATTTGTAAAGGACAAAGGGACAGTCAATACAATGTTTACACTGAAAAAGATCATGTAAAGGTCAATTGAAAAACAGAAAAATTATACCTTTGCTTCATCGACTATTCCAAAGCCTTCGACTCCATACAACACAAACCCTCTTCAAAATGTCAAAATCAATAGGAAAAGATGATAAAGACCTTAGACTGGTAAGAAACCTGTATTGGCACCAAACAGCTTGCGTCAAAGTGGATAACGAGACATCAGTTTTGTTCAACATCAAGAAAGGAGTGAGACAGGGCTGTGTTCTCTCACCAGACCTCTTCAACTTATATAGCGAAATCATCTTCCGTGAAATTGAAAACATGAGAGGTATGATCATTGGTGGCGTTAACCTGACCAACATAAGATATGCACATGATGCCGTGTTAATGGCATACACACCAGATAATGTCCAACAAATATTAGATAAATTTGTAGACTTTAGTGAAACAAAAGGATTATTACTGAACGTGAAAAAGGCAGAATGCATGGCAGTTTGTAAATAAGATAATAACCTGTCCTTCAATTTAACAAGTAGAGAACAAACTATAAAACAAGCAACACAATTTAAATACCTTGGGCAATCATAACAAACAACTGCAAAGACACCATCGAAATAAGGCGAAGGATAGCAATAGCAAAACAAACATTCCATAATATTAAGGCTGTTGTCTCCAATTTAAAACTGAAAACAGACACGAAAATTACAGACAGCACAGACATATATGTCTTTTCAACACTATTATATGCATGCGAAACGTGGACTTAAGATGCACAGTGTCGTAAACATTTAGAAGCATTTGAAATGTGGATATATAGAAGAATATTGAAAATCTCCTGGACAGCAAAAATAACAAACATGGAAGTTATTGTGAAAATTGGAAAAGAAAGAGAACTTATGAAGAACATCAAGATAAGGCAAATGAGATTGTTTGGCCATGTGTGGAGTAACACAATCCACAAATGATGATGATGAGGATCTACATGATTAGTTATTTCTAAAGTCTATAGCCAGCTTGTTGACGATCTCTTAGGCTTAGATGCATGCCAACAGTATCTTAGATCTTGTCTAGTAAGAAGTAGAATTATATATAGACAGTTGAACACCTTGCCAGGTATAGTCTACAGAATTATTTCTATTCAAAACACTGAGGTGGCCTCCAACATTTGGACAGTAAATTTATTGTAACTGGGCACCACATTTTGCAATGTCATACCTCCTTAAGATAAAGGTGGATTTATAGTCCATATCCGTGCATGCTCACCGACTGTACCTCATTTATCCCCAGCAGACCATCTCATTCAAAGTCCTTCTCATTTCCTGGAGGAGTGTACAGTACACAAGTCTGTAGTGTTAGGCTTTTCGATACGAACACCCTGACATGATCTTTCTCTACCTTTAGCTGGTTACTCATTCACAAGTGAGTCAAGTGAGGAAAGTAGAGTGAAGAACCTTTCCTAAGGGTCCAACGTTGGAAAAAAAAAACCCAATCATGCCAGCAGCGGGGTTCGAACCAGTGTCTTCGTGATTACCAGCTCACGACACAACGGTTCACCTACAACGCCTCTAAAGGCATTGTGTGCTGCTTGCGACTTTTTAAGGCCGGTTTTGCATATATTTCTCCACTGTAAGCTTCTAGTTTAGAACCCCATCGTTAAACTTCTGTCTCCCCTATCATCATACTACTGCAAAACTCCTGAAAGGAATCGAGATCTAAATGCTATAGTAAGTTCTGATGTCTCCCTGCCACTTTTCTACTCTTTGCATACAAAATTGCCTGAATTTGAAATGTTTTTAAATAATTGATTTGTGTGTACCTTTGTACGAACAGAAAATGACATTTAAGATAATGTGAAAGCCCCATAGGAACAAGGGCAAACAAACACAAGGAATAGACAGAAATAAATCCTGGATATCATGGTGATTGAACCCATGATCTCTGTGTTGGCATCCATCGCCTCACCATGAAAAGAAAGTGTGCTACATACTAACCGAGCTAACTTTTCATGGCGAGGCGATTGGTGCCAACTCAGGAGTGGCGGGTTCGATCACCATGATAGCCAGGATTTGTTTCTGTCCATTCCTTGTATTTGTTTGTCTTTGTTCCTATGGGGCTTCCATGTTATCTTAAATGTCATTAACCTTACTTCCGACATGCCCTTACTTCACTGTTTGTCTTTATCTACGCTAGGAAATGAAAGGAACTCTGAATAACGTTGAAGCCTTGAAACTGGTAAACCGACGTCCACAAATTTGCAGTCTCCTTGGACAGTAAATGTTGAACTGAGCAAGATTGGAGCAAAGGTGATTTGAAATTATAAATCTTTCCAATTTTAATGGAACATTCTCGTATCTGATTACATTAAATAACAGTGCGACTACCAATACTTGTATTTGATTATATATATATATATATATATATATATATATATATATATATATATATATATATATATATATATAATAACAGTGCGACCACCAATATTTGTATTTGATTATATTCAGCAGTGCGACCACCAATGCTTGAATTATAATTGATTACATTAAAGTAGCACAATAGGATCACCAGTGCTTGTATTTGATTAATTTAGATAACAGTAGGATCATGACTGCTTGTACTTGATTACATTAAGTCACAGTAGGATCACCAATGTTTGTATTTGATTACATATAAACTAACAATAGCATCACCAGTGCTTGTATTTGATTAAATATAAACTAACAGTAGCATCACCAATGTTTGTGTTTGATTACAGTAACAGTGGGATCACCAATGCTTGTATTTGATTAAATATAAACTAACAGTGGGATCACCAATGCTCGTATTTGATTAAATATAAACTAACAGTAGCATTACTAATGTTTGTATTTGATTAAATATAAACTAACAATAGGATCACCAATGTTTGTATTTGATTACAGTAACAGTGGGATCACCAATGCTTGTATTTGATTAAATATAAACTAACAGTAGGATCACCAATGTTTGTATTTGATTAAATATAAACTAACAGTAGAATTACCAATGTTTGTATTTGATTAAATATAAACTAACAGTAGGATTACCAATGTTTGTATTTGATTAAATATAAACTAACAGTAGGATCATGAATGTTTGTATTTGATTAAATATAAACTAACAGTAGGATCATCAATGTTTGTATTTGATTAAATATAAACTAACAGTAGGATCATGAATGTTTGTATTTGATTAAATATAAACTAACAGTAGGATCACCAATGTTTGTATTTGATTAAATATAACCTAACAGTAGGATCACCAATGTTTGTATTTGATTAAATATAAACTAACAGTAGGATCATGAATGTTTGTATTTGATTAAATATAAACTAATAGTAGGATCATGAATGTTTGTATTTGATTAAATATAAACTAACAGTAGGATCACCAATGTTTGTATTTGATTACATAAAAACTAACATAAGGATTACCAATGTTTGTATTTGATTACAGTAACAGTAGGATTATCAATGTTTGCATTTGATTACAGTAACAGTAGGATCATCAATGTTTGTATTTGATTAAATATAAACTAACAGTAGTATCATCAAGTTTTGTATTTGATTAAATATAAACTAACAGTAGGATCATCAATGTTTGTATTTGATTACAGTAACAGTAGGATTACCAATGTTTGCATTTGATTACAGTAACAGTAGGATTATCAATGTTTGCATTTGATTACACTAACAATGAGGATCATCAATGTTTGTATTTGATTACAGTAACAATAGGATTACCAATGTTTGTATTTGATTAAATATAAACTGACATTAGGATCACCAATGCTTGTATTTGGTTACACAAAGTCACAACAGGATCACCAATGCTTGTATTTGATTACATTACATCACAAAGAGGATCACCAATGTTTGTATTTGATTTCATAAAGTAACGTAGGATCACCAATGCTTGTATTTGATTACATTAAGTCACAGTAGGATCACCAATACTTGTATTTGATTACATAAAGTAACAGTAGAATTACCAATGCTTGTACAATGTATTTGATTACAAAAAAACTAACAGTAGAATTGCCAATGTTTGTATTTGATTACATCAAGTAACACAATAGAATTATCAATGCTTGTATTTGATTATATTCAATAAAAACCGGATTACCAATGCTTATAGTTGTAGTTAATTACATGAAGTAACACATTAGGATTATCAATGCTTGTAAGTTGTATTTGATTACATGAAGTAACAACAGAAGTACCAATGCTTCTATTTGATTACATTAAGTAACACAATAGGCTTTCCATTGCTTCTATTTGACTACATTAAGTGAAAACAGGATCACCAATGTTTGTATTCGATTACATTAAGTAACAGTGGGATCATCAATGCTTGTACTTGATTACATTAAGTAACAGTAAGATCACCAATGTTTGTATTTGATTACATTAACTAACAGTAGGATCACCAATGTTTGTACTTGATTACATTAAGTAACAGTAGGATCACCAATGTTTGTATTTGATTACATTAAGTAACAGTAGGATCACCAATGTTTGTATTTGATTACATTAACTAACAGTAGGATCACCATGCTTGTACTTGATTACATTAACTAACAGTAGGATCACCATGCTTGTACTTGATTACATTAAGTAACAGTAGGAACCAATGCTTTTATTTGAATATATTAAGTAACAGTAGGATCACTAATGCTAGTGTATTTCCATTCATTCAGGATTCAATTCTCTGTTTGCCCTTGCAAGACGAAGATACAGCTGTAGATTTGATTGATACGCTACGAGGCTACAGGAGTTTGTGCTTTGACTCAGATTGCGATGTTCAAGAATTTGTTCCTCCGTCTGATATTGTGCGACAAAGTCTGAAGGCTTATGGGCCGTGGAGGTGAGAAACATAATTCATGGGACTCAAGGTCATGTCACGGATATTTATGTAATTTGTACAGTAGTAGATGACGCTAAGTTTATTTAATTGGGAAAAAAAACCCAACTACTACGTGTTTGTATATGAGTGCACTGTGAGGGTGTTGTTCGCTTAGAGTACTGTTTACAAATGAAGAACTCCTAGCTATGTAGCTAGCCTTGCTTTCAGTGATGTTTTCATAGTGTGGGCAGTGTGCACTGTGTGTAACTGATCAAATATAATTGTTGGGTGCTTTGATGGATATAAAGTGACAATGACAAAAAAAAAAAAGTACCTGCAAACCTTTGAATTTGATTTGACAAGTCACAAAATTGGAAATTTTCGTTTCCAACTCTTGATTTTGACACTTACTATTGGAGCTTTTCAAGGTTTGCATACTTGATACAAAAACCTGAAATCTTCTTTTGATCACAGTGAAAACCATAATCATTATCCAGTATGTTCTAAAGCGTCTGGACTTTGAATTGGACATACCAACCAAACATTCAAAACTTTCTGGTGTGTACTCAGCACAATGGTTGGATGTGAAAGGATATATATATGTGTGTGTGTGTGTATTAATATGGAATGGCTTGAGTTGTAAATTAACATGGACGGCTCAAACATCAGACAACATCTGCGTTCTCGCTGCCTAGCCCGTTTACCACTGCGACTGAGTGCAATAGACGGAATATTAGTAGTACCTTGCGTTAGGCTGTAGAACTGTTTGTGATACCTAGTGTTAGGCTGTAGAACTGTATGTGGTACCTAGTGTTAGGCTGTAGAACTGTTTGTGGTACCTAGTGTTAGGCTGTAGAACTGTGTGTGGTACCTAGTGTTAGGCTGTAGAACTGTTTGTGATACCTAGTGTTAGGCTGTAGAACTGTTTGTGGTACCTAGTGTTAGGCTGTAGAACTGTTTGTTGTACCTAGTGTTAGGCTGTAGAACTGTTTGTGGTACCTAGTGTTAGGCTGTAGAACTGTTTATGGTACCTAGTGTTAGGCTGTAGAACTGTTTGTGGTACCTAGTGTTAGGCTGTAGAACTGTTTGTGATACCTAGTGTTAGGCTGTAGAACTGTTTGTGGTACCTAGTGTTAGGCTGTAGAACTGTTTGTTGTACCTAGTGTTAGGCTGTAGAACTGTGTGTGGTACCTAGTGTTAGGCTGTAGAACTGTTTGTGATACCTAGTGTTAGGCTGTAGAACTGTTTGTGGTACCTAGTGTTAGGCTGTAGAACTGTTTGTGGTACCTAGTGTTAGGCTGTAGAACTGTTTGTGATACCTAGTGTTAGGCTGTAGAACTGTTTGTGGTACCTAGTGTTAGGCTGTAGAACTGTTTATGGTACCTAGTGTTAGGCTGTAGAACTGTTTGTGATACCTAGTGTTAGGCTGTAGAACTGTTTGTGATACCTAGTGTTAGGCTGTAGAACTGTTTGTGGTACCTCGTGTTAGGCTGTAGAACTGTTTGTGATACCTCGTGTTAGGCTGTAGAACTGTGTGTGGTACCTAGTGTTAGGCTGTAGAACTGTTTGTGGTACCTAGTGTTAGGCTGTAGAACTGTTTGTGGTACCTAGTGTTAGGCTGTAGAACTGTTTGTGATACCTAGTGTTGAGCTGTAGAACTGTTTGTGATACCTAGTGTTAGGCTGTAGAACTGTTTGTGATACCTAGTGTTAGGCTGTAGAACTGTTTATGGTACCTAGTGTTAGGCTGTAGAACTGTTTATGGTACCTAGTGTTAGGCTGTAGAACTGTTTATGGTACCTAGTGTTAGGCTGTAGAACTGTTTGTGATACCTAGTGTTAGGCTGTAGAACTGTGTGTGGTACCTAGTGTTAGGCTGTAGAACTGTTTGTGATACCTAGTGTTAGGCTGTAGAACTGTTTGTGGTACCTAGTGTTAGGCTGTAGAACTGTTTATGGTACCTAGTGTTAGGCTGTAGAACTGTTTGTGGTACCTAGTGTTAGGCTGTAGAACTGTTTATGGTACCTAGTGTTAGGCTGTAGAACTATTTGTGGTACCTAGTGTTAGGCTGTAGAACTGTATGTAGTACCTAGTGTTAGGCTGTAGAACTGTTTGTGGTACCCAGTGTTAGGCTGTAGAACTGTTTGTGGTACCTAGTGTTAGGCTGTAGAACTGTTTGTGGTACCTAGTGTTAGGCTGTAGAACTGTTTGTGGTACCTAGTGTTAGGCTGTAGAACTGTTTGTGGTACCTAGTGTTAGGCTGTAGCACTGTTTATGGTACCTAGTGTTAGGCTGTAGCACTGTTTGTGGTACCTAGTGTTAGGCTGTAGCACTGTTTATGGTACCTAGTGTTAGGCTGTAGAACTGTTTGTGGTACCTAGTGTTAGGCTGTAGCACTGTTTATGGTACCTAGTGTTAGGCTGTAGCGGTGTTTGCGGTGCGAAGTGGCGGGCTGTAGAGTTGTGTGTAGCACCAGTGTTAGGCTGTAAAAGTGATTGTAGTGACAGTGTTAGGTTATAAATGTGTTTGTAGTACCTAATGTAAGGCTGTAGGGGTATTTGTAGTACCAAGTGTTAGGCTGTAAAGATGATTGTAGTACTAGTGTTTGTTGTACCAAGTGTTAGGCTATAGAAGTGTTTGTTGTGCCAAGTGTTAGGCTATAGAGGTGTTTGTTGTACCAACTTTTAGGCTATAGAAGTGTTTGTTGTACCAAGTGTTAGGCTATAGAAGTGTTTGTTGTACCAAGTGTTAGGCTATGGAGGTGTTTGTTGTACCAAGTGTTAGGCTATAGAGGTGTTTGTTGTACCAACTTTTAGGCTATAGAGGTGTTTGTTGTACCAAGTGTTAGGCTATAGAAGTGTTTGTTGTACCAACTGTTAGGCTATAGAGGTGTTTGTTGTACCAACTGTTAGGCTATAGAGGTGTTTGTTGTGCCAAGTGTTAGGCTATAGAGGTGTTTGTTGTACCAACTGTTAGGCTATAGAGGTGTTTGTTGTACCAACTGTTAGGCTATAGAGGTGTTTGTTGTACCAACTGTTAGGCTATAGAGGTGTTTGTTGTACCAACTGTTAGGCTATAGAGGTGTTTGTTGTACCAAGTGTTAGGCTATATAGGTGTTTGTTGTACCAAGTGTTCGGCTGTAAAACTGTTTGTAGTACCAAGTGTCGGGCTATAGAGGTGTTTGTTGTATCAAGTGTTAGGCTGTAAAACTATTTGTAGTACCAAGTGTCGGGCTATAGAGGTGTTTGTTGTATCAAGTGTTAGGCTGTAAAACTGTTTGTAGTACCAAGTGTCGGGCTATAGAGGTGTTTGTTGTACCAACTGTTAGGCTATAGAGGTGTTTGTTGTACCAAGTGTTAGGCTATAGAGGTGTTTGTTGTACCAACTGTTAGGCTATAGAGGTGTTTGTTGTACCAAGTGTTAGGCTATGGAGGTGTTTGTTGTACCAAGTGTTAGGCTGTAAAACTGTTTGTAGCACCAAGTGTCGGGCTATAGAGGTGTTTGTTGTATCAAGTGTTAGGCTGTAAAACTATTTGTAGTACCAAGTGTCGGGCTATAGAGGTGTTTGTTGTATCAAGTGTTAGGCTGTAAAACTGTTTGTAGTACCAAGTGTCGGGGCTATATAGGTGTTTGTTGTACCAAGTGTTAGGCTGTAAAACTATTTGTAGTACCAAGTGTCGGGCTATATAGGTGTTTGTTGTACCAAGTGTTAGGCTGTAGAGGTGTTTAGTGTTTGTTGTACCAAGTGTTAGGCTGTAGAGGTATTTAGTGTTTGTTGTACCAAGTGTTAGGCTGTAGAGGTGTTTAGCGTTTGTTGTACCAAGTGTTAGGCTGTAGAGGTGTTTAGTGTTTGTTGTACCAAGTGTTAGGCTGTAGAGATGTTTGTAGTACCAAGTGTCAGGCTCTAGAGATGTTTGTAGTACTAAGTGTCAGGCTATAGAGATGTTTGTTGTAACAAGTGTTAGGCTATAGAGGTGTTTAGTGTTTGATGTACCAAGTGTTAGGCTGTAGAGGTGTTTGTAGTACCAAGTGTCAGGCTATAGAGATGTTTGTAGTACCAGGTGTCAGGTTGTAGAGGTGTTTGTTGTACCATGTGTCAGGCTGTAGAAGTGTTTATAGTACTAGTGTTAACCTGTAGAAGTGTTTGTTGTACCTAATGTTAGATTGTAGAAATGTTTATTGTACCCAATGTTAGATTTATAGAAGTGTTAAGTGTACCTAATGTTAGATTATAGAAGTGTTTGTGGTACCTAATGTTAGATTGTAGAAATGTTTGTGGTACCTAATGTTAGATTGTAGAAGTGTTTGTGGTACCTAATGTTAGATTGTAGAAGTGTTTGTGGTACCTAATGTTAGATTGTAGAAGTGTTTGTGGTACCTAATGTTAGATTGTAGAAGTGTTTGTGATACCTATTGTTAGATTGTAGAAGTGTTTGTGGTACCTAGTGTTATATTGTAGAAGTGTTTGAGGTACCTAATGTTAGGTTGTAGAAGTATTTGTGGTACCTAGTGTTATATTGTAGAAGTGTTTGTGGTGCCTACTGTTAGATTGTAGAAGTGTTTGTGGTACCTAATGTTAGATTGTATAAGTGTTTGTGGTACCTAATGTTAGATTGTAGAAGTGTTTGTGATACCTATTGTTAGATTGTAGAAGTGTTTGTAGTACCTAGTGTTATATTGTAGAAGTGTTTGTGGTACCTAATGTTAGGTTGTAGAAGTGTTTGTGGTACCTAGTGTTATATTGTAGAAGTGTTTGTGGTGCCTACTGTTAGATTGTAGAAGTGTTTGTGGTACCTAATGTTAGATTGTAGAAGTGTTTGTAGTACCTAATGTTATATTGTAGAAGTGTTTATTGTATCTAAGGCTGTAGAAGTGGTGCCTTCACTAGTTTATATTCAAAACCGTTTCACTTTATTATTCGTCTCTGCTTTTGTCTTGCTGTCTGCTCTCTGTGTTTGCGTAGGTGTCTATGTAAATTTGTTTTATCTGTTTCTCTCTTTATGCTCATTTGTCTCTCTGTGTCTGTCCTTCGTTGTGTCTTTTACCTTCTTCCTTAGATCCAAGCTTTACTTTTTTTGTGTGACATGCTGTTTGTTATAAATGTTATAATAGTTCTTCTTGTTTTTCTTGTTTTTCTTTTCTTCTTCTTCTTCTTCTTCTTCTTCTTCTTCTTCTTCTTCTTCTTCTTCTTCTTCTTCTTCTTCTTCTTATTCTTTTTCTTCTTCTTCTTCTTCTTCTTCTTCTTCTTCTTCTTCTTCTTCTTCTTCTTCTTCTTCTTCTTCTTCTTCTTCTTCTTCTTCTTCTTCTTCTTCTTCTTCTTCTTTTTCTTCTTTTTCTTCTTCTTCTTCTTCTTCTTCTTCTTCTTCTTCTTCTTCTTCTTCTTCTTCTTCTTCTTCTTCTTCTTCTTCTTCTTCTTCTTCTTCTTCTTCTTCTTCTTCTTTTCTTCTTCTTCTTCTTCTTCTTCTTCTTCTTCTTCTTCTTCTTCTTCTTCTTCTTCTTCTTCTTCTTCTTCTTCTTCTTCTTCTTCTTCTTCTTCTTCTTCTTCTTCTTCTTCTTCTTCTTCTTCTTCTTCTTCTTCTTCTTCTTCTTCTTCTTCTTCTCTTCTCCTTCATAGTGGTTGACCAACTCAAGTCCTGAGCATTACTGCATATTATAATTTAACCCAAATCGAACTCAGAACTGTTAGTCAATGTCATTAAAAAGAATCTGTTTATATATTTACAGTGCAGAAAGAGCAGAAGAGTTTTTAAAGAATTCCAATGAAAGGAAACCAGCACAGCAGCAAGATGATTTTCTGCTCTATCAAGATAAAGAGGTTTACAATTTATTTCACACTGTGCAAAGGGGAACAAATGAGAAGCATTCGATTGAATGGATTTCTAATCGTCAACCTGTGCTTACGTTCGAACTGAAGAGTGAAGAAAATCGTGTTTTAGAACATTCAGCAGCAGTGCTGGCCTGAGGTCAAAACTGAAAAAAGACATGGGAAAACACCTTGTGTTTGGAAGAAAGGTAAGAGATGTAAAGATGTTTTATAGCTTTGGGGATTGTGTGTTAGAGGCTAAAGATATTTTATGGTTTTGGGGATTGTGTGTTAGAGGCTAAAGATATTTTATGGTTTTGGGGATTGTGTGTTAGAGGCTAAAGATATTTTATGGTTTTGGGGATTGTGTGTTAGAGGCTAAAAGATGTTTTATGGCTTTGGCGATTGTGTGTTAGAAAGGCAAGGCTATGCATGTTTTTCTTTAGCTTTGGGGATTGTGTGTTAGAAAGGCAAGACTATGCATGTTTTTTGTAGCTTTGGGGATTGTGTGTTAGAAAGGCAAGGCTATGCATGTTTGTTTTTTGTAGCTTTGAGGATTGTGTGTTAGAAAGGCAAGGCTATGCATGTTTTTTTTAACTTTGGGGATTTTGTGTTAGAAAGGCAAGGCTATGCATGTTTTTTTTTGTAGCTTTGAGGATTGTGTGTTAGAAAGGCAAGGCTATGCATGTTTTTTTTTTTTTAACTTTGGGGATTTTGTGTTAGAAAGGCAAGGCTATGCATGTTTTTTTTGTAGCTTTGAGGATTGTGTGTTAGAAAGGCAAGGCTATGCATGTTTTTTTTTTTAACTTTGGGGATTTTGTGTTAGAAAGGCAAGGCTATGCATGTTTTTTAGCTTAGGGATTGTGTGTCAAAAAGTTAAAGGTAAGGACGTGTTTTAGCTTTGGGAATTTTGTGTCAGAAAGTTAAAAGGTAAGGATGTATTTTAGCTTTTGTGTCAGGAAAGTAAGGACACTGATGTTTTGGGGATTGTGTGTTAGAAGGTAAGGGTAAGGATGTTTTGTGACTTTGGGGATTGTGTATTAGAAAGGTAAGGGTAAAGATGTTTTGTGGTTTTTGAGATTGTGTGTCAGAAAGGTAAGGATAAGGATGTTTTGTGGTTTTGGGGATTGTGTGTCAGAAAGGTAAGGGTAAGGATGTTTTGTGGTTTTTGAGATTGTGTGTCAGAAAGGTATGGGTAAGGATGTTTTGTGGTTTTTGAGATTGTGTGTCAGAAAGGTATGGGTAAGGATGTTTTGTGGTTTGAGATTGTGTGTCAGAAAGGTATGGGTAAGGATGTTTTGTGGTTTTTGAGATTGTGTGTCAGAAAGGTATGGGTAAGGATGTTTTGTGGTTTGAGATTGTGTGTCAGAAAGGTATGGGTAAGGATGTTTTGTCATTTTGGGATTGTGTGTCAGGAAAATAAGGGTAAGGATGTTTTGTCATTTTGGGATTGTGTGTCAGAAAGGTATGGGTAAGGATGTTTTGTGGTTTGGTGTAATTTAACAATCAGTAGCAACAATGTGGGATGTGTTCCTTGAGTCATTTGTTAAAAGCTCTTTTGTCCGTTCCTCTGATTCAGGTTCGCCAAAGGATTGAACCAGACAGTATTTATGCCATCGAGGCCAATGGAGGTTATGAAACAATTCCAATTCATCGAGATGAAAATGCTGTTGTTTTGGAAAATGTTAAGAACAAAAGGAGGGACGATTTTGACAGGGAAGGTGTTATTTCAGGTGAGGAATTTCTGACATTCAGACTTGGAATGTACTTTGATAGATGAGAAATGATGCAGAGTTTTTGTAGCTATCGCTCCTCTTTGTCTTCTTTTTTATGTTGGTTCGGATGTAGAAATACAGATTTATTATTACTTTAGGGACAAGTCAGGGCTGGTAGTATGGAGAGAGAGAAACATTCATTATTACTATAGTGTCAGATCAGGATGGGTAACATAGAGAGAAAGAAAGAAATATTCATTATTACTGTAGTGACAAATCAGGATGGGTAACATGGAGAGAGAAAGAGAAAGAAATATTCATTATTACTGTAGTGACAAATCAGGGCTGGTAGTATGGGAGAGAAAAATATTCATTGTTACTGTAGTGTCAGATCAGGATTGGTAGCATGGAGAGAGAAATATTCATTATTACTGTAGTGTCAAATCAGGATTGGTAGTATGGAGAGAGAGAGAGAAATATTCATTATTACTGTAGTGTCAGATCAGGGTTAGTAGCATGGAGAGAGAGAAGTGTTCATTATTACTGTAGCTAATCAGGGCTGGTAGCGTGGGAAAGAGAAAGATTCATTGTTACTGTGGTGTCAAATCAGGATTGGTAACATGAAAAGGAGAAAGATTCATTGTCACTGTGGTGTCAAATCAGGATTGGTAACATGAAAAGGAGAAAGATTCATTGTCACTGTGTTGTCAAATCAGGATTGGTAACATGAAAAAGGAGAAAGATTCATTGTCACTGTGTTGTCAAATCAGGATTGGTAACATGGAAAGGAGAAAGATTCATTGTTACTGTTGTGTCAAATCAGGATTGGTAACATGGAAAGGAGAAAGATTCATTGTTTCTTTCTTTCTTTCTTTTATTATCAGTTCCCATTCTACTTTTCGGTGTATGGGTTCAGATGCCCAAGACGATCTTTCTCCAGGATGTCCTGTCCTGGCATTTTCTGTTTCCTTCCAAAACAGTTAAATTTGTATGCTTCAATGCCTCTTTTATATCTTCTTCCACTTTCTCCGAGGTCTGCCTTTTGGTCTTTTACCTTGGGATTTAGCTATTCTATTGTCATTCATTAGGTTTACATGCCCAATCCATCTCAATTGATTTGTTTCTATCTTAGTTTTTATGCCATCTGCCATGGTTTGATCTCTTATTGTTGTGTTTCTGATTTTGTCTCTTTTAGTTTTCCCTACTCCTCTTCTTAGATATTTCATTTTAGCTGCTTGTGCTCCTACTGTATTCTCTACTGTCCAAGTTTTGCTGCCATAGGAGAGTAGGACAATAAACTGTATTGTATACTGCCATTTTGGTTTTTGTTGAAATTTTTGCTTACCTACAAAAACCTTTCCTAGATGATTATATATTGCACCTGCCTTTTTGATTCTCTGGCTGATTTCTTTTCTTAGTTTTCCCTCTGAGTTAATCATTACTCCTATGCAAGGTAATTGTAGCTTTGAACTTGATCTAAATTCTCCCTGCCCAATTTAAGATTTTGTATTTTAGCTTCCCTAGTTACTAGCATTGTTTTGGTTTTCTTTGCATTTACTCTCATTCCACTTTTATTTAGTTCATTGTTCATAATGTTGATATTCAACTGAAGGTACCAAACTTTCTGATTTTCCAAACAGAACTAAATCATCGGCAAATGAAAGCATAGATACATTTACTGGTTTGAGCTTCTTTTTCTTCATTTTTGAGGACACCTTTGCGACTGAATCCATAAATGTGATAAACAAAAGAGGACTTAGGATAAAACCCTGTCTTACTCCTATATCGACATCAAGTTCTGCAGATATGTTTCAGCCACTCTCACTGCACATGTTGGTTTATTGTAAAAACGTTTAAGGGCTTCTATTAAATTTTGCTCTACATTGTGTTCATTTAAGGAATACCATAGTCCGTCCCTCCTTACAGTGTCAAATGCCTTTTCTATGTCAATAAAACACAGGTGCAAGTCGATGTATCTCTCAAAATTTTTTATCATTTGTCTAATTGTAAATATGTGGTCTTGTACACTTCTTCCTGATCTAAATCCACCTGATGCTCTTCAATCTGATTCTCACTCTTTTGCTTAGTCTCATTTCCAGTATCCTGGCATATACTTTTCCTAGAATGCTAAGGAGTAATGTCCCTCTATAGTTTGAGCATTCCATAGTTGATCCTTTCTTATGTATTGATACTACCGTTGTCTTTTTCCAGTTGTCTTGTACCTGTTTCTGCTTCCATGCTTGTTGGCATATTGCATGTAGTAGTTTGTCTCCCTTAGTTTTTAATCATTTCTGGATAAAAAGGAATCCTGTTCCTGGGGCTTTTCCTAATTTCATTTTTCTTATAGCTGTTTGGATTTCTTCCATTGATATATCTACATCTTCAGCTGTCTCCTTTGGATTACTTGATACTCTTACTAATTGATCTTTACTCAACAAGTTTCATATGTTCAGGAAGGATTATGTACATTGGTGAAAATGCTTTCTCCATGTTTCCATGATGTCACTGCCTTCTTTCATTATTTCACCTTTTGGCATTCTTAATTTGTCGTATTAGGCATGCTTTGGTCTTTCTCATGCTCTTCATTGCCCTCAGAACAGCTTTTGATTTTCTTGATAGCTTTCTTGGAGTCTGTCCAAACTCTTCCCATTGTTC